>CAUDMG010001352.1:0-115408 GCA_958450375.1 Homarus gammarus | reverse complement strand
GCCCCCAAGTCTTGGTAAAGACGCAGCTCAGCCCATATGGCAGGAAATGAGTAGGGCAGCAAAATATAACAACCTATTCATTATGGGGGATTTCAACTTCAGAAATATTGACTGGGACAACATTGTAGGCTACTATGAATCTGAAGACTTCCTAGACGCACTACAGGACAATTTTTTGAAACAACTAATTACAGAACCTACTAGAGGTGACAATATATTAGACCTAGTATTAACAAATAAAGAAAATATTATCAGAGATATCACAGTAGGGGAAGAACAAGGTAACAGTGATCACAGAGAAATCAGGTTCACCCTAAATTGGGAAACGAAAAACAATGACAATATGGTCAGAGTCCCAAATTTTCGGTTGGCGGATTATCAGGGGTTAAGAAGGTACCTAGGTGAGGTCTCCTGGGAACAGTCACGTCAGTCCCCAGTAGGAAGGAGTGAGGTCATAGATGACACAACAATTGATCATGACTATAATACATTCACTAGTATACTACATAAAGCACAAGAACAAAATATACCATACAGAAAAATTAGGTCAAATAAAAATGAGCCAAGGTGGATGACCAGAAAACTTAAACATGACATAGGAATAAAGAAAGGAATATATAAGAAATTAAAGGGAGGGGAGGAGCAGCTCAGAAATAGATATAATGAACTATCTAGGAATGTTAAGAAAATTGTAAGGAAAGCAAAGAGAGACTATGAAATCAAAATAGCAAGAGAATCCAAGGCGAATCCCAAGGGATTTTTCCAGGTATATAGGACAAAGGTCAAGGACAAAGTTGGGCCTTTAAAGTTAGGGAGGGGAGAAGTGATAAATGGCAGTGAAGAAATAAGCAAAGCATTGAACAGCTACTTCTTATCAGTTTTCACAGAAGAAATTTGCGATGAAATTCCAGAGGTGGAACTGATATTTAAGGGAAAGGAAGAAGAGAAATTAAAGAATATCACTATCAGAAAAGAGGATGTTCTTAAGAAGATAAATAAACTAAAGAAAACAAAATCCACAGGGCCGGATGAAATTTTCCCTCGAGTCTTGAAAGAGTGTAGGGAACAGATTTGCGGACCCCTCGCAAACTTATTTACAAAATCATTAGACACTGGAGTTGTGCCAGACTTGTGGAAACAGGTAAATGTAGTACCCATATTCAAAAAGGGAGACAGAGCATCAGCGTCAAATTACCGGCCGATCAGTTTGACGTCAGTAGTGGGGAAATTTCTTGAATCAATTATACCAGATAGCATCCGATCGCATCTAGAGAAAAGCAAATTAATCTACGGCTCTCAACAGGGGTTTACAAAGGGAAGATCTTGTCTAACAAATCTGCTAACGTTTTTTAGGAAAGTCTTCGAGGTAGTAGATAATGACGAAAATTACGATGTTATGTACTTAAACTTTAGCAAAGCATTTGACAGAGTACCGCATCAGAGGCTTCTGAGAAAAATTATGGCTCATGGTATCGAGGGGAAAGTTTTAAATTGGATAAAATCATGGCTCACCGATAGAACGCAGAGGGTCAGCGTAGATGGTGTTAAATCTGAGTAGGGCCGTGTAACCAGTGGGGTTCCCCAGGGGTCAGTACTAGGCCCACTCTTGTTAATAATCTACATTAACGATCTAGATGCTGGGATCAGCAGTGACATAAGCAAGTTTGCGGATGACACCAAAATAGGGCGGCAAATTAATTCAGGGCAGGATGCAAATGCATTACAGGAGGATTTAAATAAACTGCAGGGGTGGTCTGAAAAATGGCAAATGAAATTCAACACCAGCAAGTGCAGTGTACTTAATATTGGAAGAACAAATACTTATAATGTATACAGCCTGAACAACATCAACCTAGAGAAGTCGACTTGTGAAAGAGACCTAGGGGTACTTGTAAGCCCGGACCTACGGCCTAGAAAACAGTGGGTTAATGTTCGAAATAAGGCAAACAGAGTATTGGGTTTTATATCTAGAAGTGTAAGTAACAAGAGTGCAGAGGTCTTATTGCAACTATATCTTGCGCTAGTCAGGCCGCACCTCGATTATGCAGTTCAGTTCTGGTGCCCCTATTATAGAATGGATATAAATTCACTAGAGTCGGTGCAGCGAAGAATAACAAAAATGATTCCGGGACTTAGAAACCTTCCATATCAGGAAAGGTTAAAGAAACTTAACTTGCATTCCCTAGAAAGACGAAGAGTGAGGGGAGATATGATAGACGTATTTAAGTGGGTGAAAGGAATCAATAAAGGGGATTTAGATAAAGATCTTATAATATCCGAGCAGGATAGGACTCGGAGCAACGGATTCAAGTTGGATAAGTTTAGGTTTAGGAGGGAGATAGGAAGAAACTGGTTCACAAATAGGGTGGTGGACGAGTGGAACAAGCTTAGCAACTATGTAGTAAGTGCGGGAACTCTGGAAAGTTTCAAAAGGAGGCTAGATAGATTCATGGATGAAGATAGAGAGTGGTAGTAACTCTCGACAGGAGCTGCCATGTGCAGGCCAACCGGCCTATTGCAGACTCCTTATTTTCTTATGTTCTTATGTTCTTATATGTAGGTGAGGGATGGGCGGTTGCGTGACTGTGTGTGGTTGAGTCGGGGGGGGAGAGGGGAGTGTGCTAGGTTCGTGTCCGGGTAGTTTCCTGTTTCCTTTGAGGTAGTGCCGAATAGATCTACTTTGATTATAGATTTTGTTGGATGTGTGCATTGTATAATTCTTTTGCTGTCAGGTGTGTAGGGAGAAAGGGGGGAGGTGTTCTTCCTCTTTGGTCATGGGGTCATGACCACCAGCCATTTTATTTTTGGGAGTCTGAGGTGTTAGGGGAGGATTGAGTTTGGTTTGGGTGTTTGTGGTCCGGGATTTCATGGTAGTCGTGTGAGAGAAGTCAGGTGTAGGCAAGGTCGAGGTGGAGGGGCCGGGAGGTTTTGGACTGATTACTCTGGAGGGTGGAAGGGGCATGATGGGGGGTGAGGTAATGGTAGGTTGGTGAGATAAGTCAGGTGTGGGCATGGCAGAAGTGGAGGGGCGGAGGGGCATTGCAGTGGTTTCTCTGGGGGGTGGGGGGGCATGTTGGTCTGGGGGTTGGGGGTGGTGAAGGTCCGGTCGGAGATGGGGGCAGTGGGGAAGATGAGGTCGGGGCCGGTTCTGAAGGAATCAGGAATGTGTATGGTAGGGAGGCCGTTCGCCTTCAAACCTTCAATTGCTAGTTTCAGAAAAAGAGACCTGTTTCCGTTGCTTAGGGTGTGTGCCAAAAGTATGATGGTAGTGATTTTTGCGTCAGTGTCGGGGGAGGGTGGGGGGGCGGTCAGGTTGTTGGTCCAGCAAGTGCGGGTGGGGTGGGTCGTGGGTGTAGGGATTGAGTGGTGGGGAGGTGGAGGTGGTGCTGTGGGAGGTGAGGGCGGCGGGGAGGGAGTGGTGTTGTGCTGTTGTCGGGTCTGATTTGACATTTGTTGCTGATGGCAGAGTGTGGGCCTTTACAGTTGCAGCATTTTGTTTCAGTGGCAGTGCAGTTTCGGTGGGAGTGGCCTTTGTTGGCACACTTTGAGCAAGTTTGTGTGATATTGCACCGGTTAGTGTTGTGTCCGAATTGGTAACATTTGTAACATTGGTGAACTTTGATGTCGTGTTGAAATTCAATGTCACATGAGGGGATGATGTTGTTGCCGATTTTAATGCTGTTTGATTTTAATTTGATGGCATCTGTTTGTGTTGCTGTGGTGATTTTTAGCATGGGAAGGGTTCCCATCCGGGTTGCTGAGGTCATTTTGTTGGTGTTGTGGGAGTTGAGTTCCTTCAGTAGGTTAGGGTTGTCCAGGATAGGAGGGATGACTTTTCTGCATATAAGGGTGCATTTTGCACGGTATTCAGTTGAGCTGAGGACCGTTAAGCCATTGTCTTTTAATTTTTTTACTCCCTGCTGGGGAGTGTAACTGGTCGGCGTCTTCGTCATTGATGAAGGAACGGATTTGGAGAATCAAGGTCAGCTGGAAGATGAGTGAGGCCAGGTCTGAGCATAGTTGGATGGTGCGGTCTACTCTAATTTTTATTGAGGGCATGTTTACTATTTTTTGGAGATTTATGGAGATCTCCCCTGACAATGTCCCTGATTTCCTGCGCCCCTCACGTAGGGGAGACCCTGCACTATCACAGAGGTCCCCAGGTGAATCGGCAGGCTGTGCTGACCCTCCACCATTCACACTAACACCCTCTAGCGAGGTGTGGGGACAAAGGGCGTTTCCAGACGAATACTTCCCTGTTCGTCAACTGACAGGGGAATAGGTCCTTTCACAGCACGGAAGAGAAGAATTAGAGTGGTAGAAAAAGGTCTGAAAACTCACTGGTGATTCTCTCTTCACACCAAGCCCCTCAGCAGCATTCGGGGTTCCTAAGGGAGGTCCGATATTGTTGGAGAGGCCCAATGTGTCGATCGAATCAACAGATTTGTCAGATGTAGTGAATTGAAGTGTCAGATGTGTGTGTTTTTCAGGGTTAGTGGGACGGTGGGAGAGGTCCAAGGTCTAGCCTATCAGCTGTGTCTGTTCCTTCTCCATCGTCCCCGTCAGCTGGTCTGTCCTCTTATACTGCCAGATTCTGGGGTCACTAAGTGTAAGGGGATGACTTTACTCTAATCTTAATTTCTAAGGGTAGCTGCCACCAGACCCCCTCTGGACAGCATGTAGCTCGTTAGGTAGCGTGCAGAGTGGACTAGGCATTGGGTTAGGTTTTCCATTGACCAGATCGATAAGCGTAAAGAAGGGTGAAACCATAACATGTCTTAATTGATTTATTCCTTATAAAACATACTGGTAAAAAACATATACATGAATTGGCCTTCCTCAGAAGAACAACGGAAATGTGGTTACCCAGATGGGCACCAGACTCTTACATTGATGGCGTGTCATCCACCTACTTATTGCATAACAATCTGTGACCACCTTACCACGGTCATTCCTTCTTACACTATCCCTTAACACATCAGACTGCTCCACCTGTATGGAATATAGCACCGTCGGTTATCATACATAGTAGCACCATCTCAACACACATGTTACACTCCATACCTGCAAGTATGTGACTCCTTGTGACTTTTTGGTATACACCACAGGCACCTCGTTCGCACACCGCCCTCAGTGGGTAAAGACGAGGGCTCCACCTAGAGACATACCAGCACTATTTCTACGCCGGGTATTATAGGTCGCTCCAAGTGACGACCCCAGAGTTTCTCACGGTCTCCTTATTTGAGACTATTCATTTGGAGTGGTGCGCTGGAAATCCACAGGTTCACAGTGGATTGGCATAACGGGGAGTAGTCACCACCTGTTGTGACGCTCAAAGGGATAATGGCGGCCGGGCGGCAAGGTACTCCGACCGCATGGAACCTGAGGTGACGGAAGAACGAGGAAGACTGAGCAATAATGCCTGACGGGCGGTTATCCCACCCCTTAACACATTCCTATTACACTTATATATCCGGCAAAGCTTTAAACTGTAATAACTTCTATTTATAAACCTTAATTATAGGGCGGGATATAGCCAGCTAGGACACTGACCTGAGGTGACGGTAGAACGAGGAAGACTGAGGGCATTGCCCCGCCGCTCCTCATCACGTAGGCCTACAGTTTCCAATCTTTAATCTGCACTTTTGTTTCTTATGGTTCTCACCTGAACACTTTTCGGTATATTGTCACTCATGCCTTATAAACAGATATTTTAATCCTAAATTACACACTAAGGTAAGGTCTTGGTTTGCTAGTTCTTGGGTAAATTCATGGGGTTATAATATCAAAGTGGCATCCGAGGCGGGTACTGACCCGCCTTGAAACAAAGGCTGAATGATCATGGCGGGGGTGTATCAACTTCACTTAAAACTGTAATGAGGGATCCTCCTCTCACACATTGCACTATTTGAACACAGACATAAGATTCTCTGATCACTGTACCTGTCGTGGGTATATGTCACGTGAGGATACGAGGTGTATTAAGTTCATACCGACGCATACAAGATATTTCCTTTCAAGTATAGTTTCTAGATCACTTCCAACACCTCACATAGTTCTGATACATTTATCCTTTTTCCAGATCATGGTTCTCATGTATTTTCATATGATATCTGTGGAAGTTATGTTCACTACACGCTCACAGACGTAAATAGTATGACCTTCAAACCCTGATCCACACTTAGTCTTACAGTACACTTGTCTGGCTAAACTGGACTTTAACATTCATCTTATGCATACCCTGAGTTCTCCTTAATGCTATGAATACATACACTTAATATGATATAACTGTACCTGGATACAATACAACACATGGTCTAGGAACATTGAGTAGGTGAGTTGTCCTTTATCAATGTTTCCTGTTTTCTGAGGTTCTACAAGCGGTGGATTTGAATGTTATATAGCATAATATGAATTAAATGGGATTTTTAGGAATGACAATGATGTGCGCAGTACACTCTCCAGTGTCCGGTCAGTGTGTGTCTCGTCTGTCGACTGCTGCTGACTGCGTACAGCCGAATAGAATCGAAAAATGCTAGTGACAGGGGGGAAGGAGGTTCAGGAGAAGGATAAAGGGAGGATAGAAGTGAATTTTAGAAGGAGAGAACAGGTGCAGTGGCTAAACACCGCTTGCGTGAGGGGGTAGGCAATGTGCCCGGAAGGTGCAACAATCATAATGAGGACGAGGCAGGGGGAGGGCGGGAGCAGGTCCGGGCAAGCAAAGGGCCAACGCGGGTGCTCTGGTTGTCGTCTCAGCTTAGGCAGTGTTGGCAAAGAGGAGGAAGAACCGCCCCGCCACGGCGGCGGCGCAAGCCGACAAGTGCAGGTGGACGGGCGCACAGGCAACACACGATCAAAGTAACAGAGAAGGTGAAAAAATGGAGATGTAGCTAGTCGTAGGGTTGTTTGGAGAAAGATGAAGGTAAAGTCTTTGAGCTATGTCAAAGAGGAATGGAGCGAGTTGGAGGAAGGGTTTTGAAACTTTGAGCTTGAAATGTCAAAGTATTCATAGTAAGGAAGGATGAGTGTATCGTAGGAGAGGTATTTAGTAATAGCAGGAGACAGATTTGAGCTTTTTTGTCAAATTATGAACGGAGACGAGAATGAGATATAGGTTGATTGGTTTCAGTCTTGAGTTAGGTCATTTTATTGAGATTGGATGATCACAGACGTTGGGTATGTTTGATTTGGTTCTGAGAGTTGTGGGTCTTTGAGCTATGTCAGAGAAAAATGGAGCGAGTTGGAGGAAGAGTTTTGAATCTTTGAGCTTGAAGTGTCAAAGTATTCGTAGTAAGGAAGGATGAGTTGTATCGTAGGAGAGTTATTTAGGAATAGCAGGAGACAGATTTGAGCTTTGTCAAATTGTGAACGGAGATGAGAGTGAGATATAGGTTGTTTGGTTTCAGTCTTGAGTTAGGTCGATTTTGTTGACAGTGGCTGTTATAGAAGTTGGGTATGTTTGATTTGGTTCTGGAGAGTTGTAGTATTATGAGAGGCTTTGTCTGGCGGGGGGGGGGGGGTGTTGTGTTTGGAGATTGGTTGTGGGAGGGGGGGGGGGGAGTTTGTGTTTGGGGATTGGCGGGGGTGGCGGTTGTATGTTGATTTGAGCTGAATTAGAATTGCTTAAGGGGGGTTGTTGTGTGAGTGTGTATGTGTTTGTGTGGAAATATAGTAAGGGGAGAGGGGGAGGGTTAGGATAATTGTTATAAGGTCAGGTATGGTTCGGTTGTTGGGAGGAGGGGGGAGGAGAGGAGGGGAGAGGAGAGGGGGGCTTTGGAGGTTGTTGGGTTAATTTATAATATGGTAGGATTTCTTAGGGGTGATATGATTTGTATGGCTAATGAATAGTTGTATTGAGTCATGTGTTTTTTGTTTTTTTTGGGGGGGGGGTCGAAGGGGATTGTTAGAAAGGTCGGGTATATAAAGTTTTTGTTTTGGGAGGAATTGTAGGTTTTATTAGTGGTTGGCAGAGTTGTGTTATTATTGCTTTCTTTCTTTCCTTTGGCTTGAAAAGGACTTCTGCCATTTGCGTGGTAGGCTCTTGCAGGTATTGTGAGTTCCTGGTCCCATTCTTGAGGGAGAGGGTTTGTGTACAGGTACAATGCACCCCTCCCCGACCTTATTGGCTAAGGGAGGCGTTCATGTCATCTGTATGTTGGTACCATTCTTTGTAAGGCACACCTCTCCGACCTTATTGGCTAAGGGAGGTGCCCATAAAACAGTGTTGGTAACATTCTTGAGGGAGAGGGCTTGCGTACAGGTACTGTGCACCTCTCCCCGACCTTATTGGCGAAGGGAGACGTACACGTCATCGATGTTAGTATGGGATTGGTAAGTTAGGTATTTGTTTTTGGAGGAGTGATAGGGTGTGGTTAATTAATGGTAGAATGGTTATTTTTTATTTTGTGTGGGATTGCTAGTAACGGCTGGGTATGTTAGGTTTTTGTTTTGGGGGGATTGTTAGGGTTTTTCTTTCTTTTTAGGGGGGGGGGGGAGTGTTAGTGCAGGTTGAATGGGTTAGTGTTTTTTTTTTTTTTTTTTTTTTATGTGGGAGTGGCCCTTGAGTGTGAGTTTTGGGGCGTGGGGCTTAGAGTGAGGGGGGGGGGGGAGGAAGGAGGTTGGGTAAGTCAGGTAAGGTTAGGTTAGGCTGATTGGGTTAGGTTGGGTTGGAATCGTTGGGAGTGGGTTGAAGAGAGGTTAGGTTAGGGTTAAGTTAGGTTTTGTTCGGTTGATTGGGTTAGGTTAGGTGGGAATCGTTGGGTGTGGGTTGAGGAACGGATAGGGTTTTAATTTGGGGGGAGTTGTTGGGTGTGGTTATAGGGAAGTTATTAATATAAGGGAGGTGGGAGGGGTGTGTTTGGTCTGTTTAGTATGGAGGGATTTCCGAAGTGCTTGATTTTGGTGTTTGTGTCTGTTGAGTTGAGGAGGAGGATGTCTGGGTTGTGTTCTTGTAGGAGAAGAGAGATGGTGTGTCTGTTCTTGGATTACTTATATGTGATTGAAAATTCTGGGGTGCAGGGATGAGATTTAAATTGTCGAGTGACTGTGAGCGTGGTTTGAGCGTGGTATATGCAGGTGAGGGATGGGCGGTTACGTGACTGTGTGTGGGGGAGTCGGGAGGTTGAGGGGAGTGTGCTAGGTTCGTGTCGGGGTTGTTTTCTGTTTCATTTGGGGTAGTGCCGAATAGATTTACTTTGATTATAGATTTAGTTGGATGTGTGTATTGTATAATTCTTTTGTTGTCAAGTGTGTAGGGAGAAAGGGGGGAGGTGTTCTTCCTCTTTGGTCTAGGGGTCTTGACCACTAGTTCTGTGGGGGGATGGGCTGCCATTTTATTCTTGGGATTCTGAGGTGTTAGGGGAGGATTGGGTTTGATTTGGGTGTTTGTGGTCCGGGAGTTCATCGTAGTCGTGTGGGAGAAGTCAGGTGTAGGCAAGGTCGAGGTGGAGGGGCCGGGAGGTTTTGGACTGATTACTCTGGGGGGTGAGATAATGGTAGATTGGTGAGATAAGTCAGGTGTGGGCATGGCAGAAGTGGAGGGGAGGAGGGAGATTGCAGTGGTTTTTCTGGGGGGTGGGGAGGGCATGTTGGTCCGGTCGGAGATGGGGGCAGTGGGGAAGATGAGGTCGGGACCGGTTCTGAAGGAATCAGGCATGTGTATGGTAGGGAGGCCGTTCGCCTTCAAACCATCAATTGCTAGTTTCAGAAAAAGTGACCTGTTTCCGTTGCTTAGGGTATGTGCCAAAAGTATGATGGTGGTGATTTTTGCGTCAGTGTCGGGGGAGGGTGGGGGGGCGGTCAGGTTGTTGGTCTAGCAAGTGCGGGTGGGGTGGGTCGTGGGTGTAGGGAGTGAGTGGTGGGGAGGTGGAGGTGGTGCTGTGGGAGGTGCTGTGGGAGGTGAGGGTCGGCGGGGAGGGAGTAGTGTTGTGCTGTTGTCGAGTCTGATTTTGCACTTGTTGCTGATGGCAGAGTGTGGGCCTTTACAGTTGCAGCATTTTCTTTCAGTGGCAGTGCAGTTTCGGTGGGAGTGGCCTTTATTGGCACACTTTGAGCAAGTTTGTGTGTTACTGCACCGGTTAGTGTTGTGTCCGAATTTGTAGCAATTATAACATTGGTGAACTTGTATGTAGTGTTGGAACTCAATGTCACGTGAGGGGATGATGTTGTTGCCGATTTTAATGCTGTTTGATTTTAATTTGATGGCGTCTGTTTGTGTTGCTGTGGTGATTTTTAGCATGGGAAGAGTTCCCATCCGGGCTGCTGATGTCATTTGGTTGGTGTTGTGCGAGTTGAGTTCCTTCAGTAGGTTAGGGTTGTCAAGGATAGGAGGGATGACTTTCCTGCATATGAGGGTGCATTTTGCACGGTACTCAGTTGAGCTGAGGACCGTTAAGCCATTATCTTTCAATTGTTTGCTCACTGCTGGGGAGTGGAACTGGTCGGCGTGTTCGTCAGTCTGTACAAATATTTTGATGATATCATCATTGATGAAGGAACGGATTTGAAAGATCAAGGTCAGCTGGAAAATGAGTGAGGCGAGGTCTGAGCATAGTTGGATGGTGCGGTCCACATTAATTTTTATTGAGGGCATGTTTACTGTTTTAATTTTTGGAGATTTACGGAGATCTCCCCTAACAATGTCCCTGATTTCCTGCGCCCCTCACGTAGGGGAGACCCTGCACTATCACAGAGGTCCCCAGGTGAATCGGCAGGCTGTGCTGACCCTCCACCCTTCACACTAACACGCACTAGCGAGGTGTGGGGACAGAGGGCGTTTCCAGACGAATACTCCCCTGTACGTCAAATGACAGGGGAATAGGTCCTTTCACGGCACGGAAGAGAAGAGTTAGAGTGGTAGAAAAAGGTCTAAAAACTCACTGATGACTCTCTCTTCACGCCAAGCCCCTCAGCAGCATTCGAGATTCCTAAGGGAGGTCCGATACTGTAGGAGAGGCTCAATGTGTCAATCGAATCAACAGATTTGTCAGATGTGGAGAATTGAAGTCAGGTGCTTGTGTTTTCCAGGGTAAGTGGGAAGGTGGGAGAGGTCCAAGGACTAGCCAATCAGCTGTGTCTGTTCATTCTCCGTCGTCCCAGTCGCTCTGTGTGTCTGCTGACTGTGGTGTATCCTGACTCCTATTTGGCGTACAGCCGAATCGAATCGAAAAATGTTAGTGACAGGGGGGAAGGAAGTTCAGGGGAAGAATAAAGGGAGGATTGAAGTGAATTTTAGGAGGAGAGAATAGATGCAGTGGCTAAACACCGCTTGCGTGAGGGAGTATAAGATGGAGGCAGCAGCAACTCGCCCGGACGCGGCCGGGAGGCGACAAGACAGAGCCAGGCTAGCGTCAGGTCAAGAGTCAGGTGCGTGTTGGGTTGGGCAATGGATATTCAGTGCTTGGTCGGCTTGATTGTGTGTGTTGGTTTCTTGTGTGGAGTTGTCTTGGTCTTCTTAGCTTGATGTCGATTTTCTTCTCACTCTCCTCCTCTTCTTTCTCTCTTGAAGTGTCCATTCGTTTGTGTTTGGGTCTTGTTGTTCGTCTTCCTCGTGTATTAAGTCCTCATAGGTGTGAAAGAAGTCAGAGACAGTGAGGTTGACCACGTGGGCTTCAGCTCCACGGGCCACGTGGTGTTCTTGGTTCTGTGTGGTGGGCGTCGTCTCTTGAGTTTTCTTTTCTTGGTTTTTCTTTTAACTGGTTTTTTCTTTTCTTGGGAGCGTACAGCAAGGAGGGCCTCTTTGTAGCTCAGTTTCTTCTCAAGACGAGCCTTGGCTACCCTGCATTCCTCCTTCCATTTAGGGCAGGTCTGATCGGCGGAGGAGTGTGGGCCACCACAAGCAGCGCATTTTTTTACTTTGTTGGGGCAGACCGTGTAGCGGTGTCCGGGGCTGCTACACATGGAGCAGGTGTCCTCCTGCGCCTCACACTTGTTTTCAGTGTGTCCATAGTGCTGGCATTTGTAACACCGTTTCGGTCTGCAGTAGGGCTGGACTGGCACAGTTACCCACGCCAGTTGAGCCTCCTTGGGAAAGGTGGAGTGGTGTCCGATGAGGGCAGTGGTGTCGGAAAGCTTCTTCACAACTTGAAGTTGCCCCTTGATGAGCTCACTCAGCTCTGCTTGGTCCATGTGGGCAATTTCGGCGTGGGAGATTACTCCCAGCTTCAGGTTGTCCCACATGTAGGCAATCATTTTAAATGGAATGCCGTTGATGTCTGGGATCTCCGCGAGCTGTACGGGCATGCCCTTCTCGGCGAAGGTGATCTTGATGTCACCATGGACCTTTAGACGTTCCACCTTGGTGACCCCCACGATCCCATTAGTTTCAAAGAACTTCTGAAGAACTAGGAGGTTTAGTTTCTTGGGGCAGGTCGGCGTATCCAGACGCATCCGCGCCACGTTATCAAACTCTTAACATAAGAACATAGGAATGGAGGAAACTGCAGCGGTCCTATTGGCCCATACTGGGCAGTCCCGTTTACACCCAACCCCTATTGCTCATATGAGCATCCAACCTATGTTTGAAGCAATTCAGCGTATTCGAGTTAATGATGATATTTGGTAACTTGTTCCATTCATCCACTACTCTGTTTCCAAACCAGTGTTTACCTATTTCACGCCTAAATCTAAATTTGTCTAATTTAAAACCATTGTTACGAGTTCGCTCCTGGTTGGATAGTTTGAGTACCTTTGTAATGTCCCCTTTGTTTAGCCCTGCCTTCCACTTATACACCTCTATCAGGTCGCCCCTCGCTCTACGTCTCTCAAGGGAGTGCAAATTAAGATGCTTTAACCTGTCTCTATACTCAAGGTTCCTAATGCCCGGGATTAGTCTTGTCATTCTCCTCTGAATTCTTTCCAAGGATTCTATATCCATTCTGTAATACGGTGACCAGAACTGAACTGCGTATTTGCGTAATCCAGGTGTGGTCTCACAAGAGCAAGATACAGTTTTAGGATGACCTCGCTAGTCTTGTAACTAACACTCCTTTGTATGAACCCAAGTACTTTATTAGCATTGTTACGAGCAAAAACACATTGTTTACTTGGCTTAAGGTTCCTACTTATCATTACTCCTAAATCTCTCTCGCAGTCGGATTTCTCTATGGCATCGTTGTTCATCTGGTATCTGGTTTCCCTGTTTACATCTCCTATACTGAGTACTTTACATTTGTCGACGTTGAATTTCATCTGCCATTTTTCAGACCATTCGAAAAATTTGTTTAGATCTTCCTGTAGTTTTGCCGAGTCCTCGTCAGATTTGATAACACGTCCTATTTTAGTGTCATCAGCAAATTTACTTATGTTGCTGTCAATGCCGATATCTATGTCGTTTATGTATATAATAAATAATAATGGTCCAAGTACTGAGCCTTGGGGAACTCCACTTGTGACGTTGCTCCAATGGGACTTAGTGCCGTTAATGCTCACTCGCTGTTTCCTGTCCTGTAACCATGCCCTAATCCATTTAAGGATGTTACCTTTAATGCCATGAGCTTCTACCTTTCTAATTAGTCTTTCGTGGGGGACTCTGTCGAAGGCTTTGCTAAAGTCGAGATATACCACATCATAATTGTGCCCCTCGTCCACCTATTCGAAAACTGATGAAAAGAATGTTAATAGATTAGTTAGGCAAGAACGTCCGCTTGTGAAGCCATGCTGGGAATCATTGATCAATCTGTGCTTCTCCAGGTGATTTCGAATAGAGTTTGAAATGATTGCTTCCAGTAATTTGCCTACTATTGATGTTAGACTGATTGGGCGGTAGTTAGAGGATAGTGATCTATCCCCCTTCTTGAAAATCGGTATTACATTCGCTATCCTCCAGGATTCTGGTACTACACCTGTTTTTAATGACATGTTAAACAACTTTGCTAAGGGCATACTAAGCTCTTCCTTACATTCCTTTAATACTCTGGCAAATATCTCATCGGGACCAGGTGACTTATTAGGCTTTAGTTTGTCTATTTGCTTACTAACATCGTTACTAGTCACTACTATCTCACTTAATTTGTTTTCTTCACTATCTCTGAATAGAGTCGGTGCCTCGGGTATCATGTTTAAATTTTCGGTGGTGAAAACTGTTGAAAAATATTTATTCAAATTATTGCTCATTTCTCCGTCGTTATCAGTGAGCTCGCCGAAGTCTGACCGTATTGGTCCAATCTTTTCTCGTGTTTTAGTTTGATACATTTGGTAGAATCCTTTGGGGTTTGTCTTCGCCTCCCTACCTATCCTTACCTCATTATTCCTCTTTGCTTTCCTTATCTCGGTTTTAACCCTACTTGCCAATACCCTATAATAGTCCAGGAGGTGAATTTCGCCACGATTTATCCTTCTACCTATAGCCTTCCTTTGGCCAATGATGTTCTTTAAATAATTATTTATCCATTTAGGGTCATTGTTGTCTGATCTGAGTTTTTTGTATGGTATGTTCTGCCTTTGTGCATTAAGTAACTCACTATTTAAATTGTCGTGGAACTCGGCAATCTCAGATCTCGTTATCAGGTCTGTATCATCTGTCAGGTTCAAAGCCAAGCATGACACCCCCTCTCTCAGCTGCCTCTTTAAACTGTCAAAGTTTGCCCTTCTGAAATCTGGTACCCTTCTGAAACCGTTCATGGTGAGAGAGTGACTGTTACTGGCTGCGTGGTAGCCGAATCGAATCGAAAAATGCTGGTGACAGGGGGGAAGGAGGTTCAGGGGAAGGATAAAGGGAGGATAGAAGTGAATTTTAGAAGGAGAGAACAGGTGCAGTGGCTAAACACCGCTTGCGTGAGTGGTAGGCAATGTGCCCAGTAGGTGCAACAATCATAATCAGGACGAGGCAGAGGGAGGGCGGGAGCAGGTCCGGGCAGGCAAAGGGCCAACGCTGGTGATCTGGTTGTCGTCTTAGCTTAGGCAGTGTTGGCAAAGCGGAGGAAGAACCGCCCCGCCACGGCGGCGGCGCAAGCCAAGAAGCGCAGGTGGACGGACGCACAGGCAACACACGATCAAAGTAACAGAGAAGGTGAAAAAATGGAAATGTAGCTAGTCGTAGGTTGTTTAGAGAAAGATGAAGGTAAAGTCTTTGAGCTATGTCAAAGAGGAACGGAGCGAGTTGGAGGAAGGGTTTTGAATCTTTGAGCTTGAATTGTCAAAGTATTCATAGTAAGGAAGGATGAGCGTATGGTAGGAGAGTTTTTAGTAATAGCAGCAGACAGATTTGAGCTTTTTTGTCAAATTATGAAAGGAGACGAGAATGAGATATAGGTTGATTGGTTTCAGTCTTGAGTTAGGTCGATTTTATTGAGATTGGATGATCACAGACGTTGGGTATGTTTGATTTGGTTCTGAGAGTTGTGGGTCTTTGAACTATGTCAGAGAGAAATGGAGAGAGTTGGAGGAAGAGTTTTGAAACTTTGAGCTTCAAGTGTCAAAGTATTTGTAAAAAGGAAGGATGAGTGTATCGTAGGAGAGTTATTTAGTAATAGCAGGAGACAGATTTGAGCTTTGTCAAATTGCGAACGGAGATGAGAGTGAGATATAGGTTCTTTGGTTTCAGTCTTGAGTTAGGTCGATTTTGTCGACAGTGGCTGTTATAGAAGTTGGGTATGTTTGATTTGGTTCTGGAGAGTTGTAGTATTATGAGAGGCTTGGTCTGGCGGGGGGGGGGGGTGTTGTGTTTGGGGATTGGCTGTGGGAGGGAGGGAGTTTGTGTTTGGGGATTGGTGGGGGTGGCAGTTGTATGTTGATTTGAGCTGAATTAGAATTGTTTAAGGGGGGTTGTTGTGTGAGTGTGTATGTGTTTGTGTGGAAATATAGCAAAGAGAGAGGGGGAGGGTTATGATAATTGTTATATGGTCAGGTATGGTCCGGTTGTTGGGAGGAGGGGGGAGGAGAGGAGAGGAGAGGAGAGGTGGGTTAAGTTTTTCTTTTGGGAGGATTGTAGGTTAATTAGTAGTTGGCAGAGTTGGGTTATTATTTCTTTCATTCTTTCCTTTGGCTTGTAAAGGAACTTCCTGGTCCCATTCTTGAGGGACAGTGTTCGTGTACAGGTACAATGCACCCCTCCCCGACCTTATTGGCTAAGGGAGGCGTTCATGTCATCTGTATGTTGGTACCATTCTTTGTTAGGTACACCTCTCCGACCTTATTGGCTAAGGGAGGTGCCCATGTCAACAGTGTTCGTAACTTCAAGAGGGAGAGGGCTTGTGTGCAGGTACTGTGCACCTCTCCCCGACCTTATTGGCTAAGGGAGACGTGCACGTCATCTGTGTTAGTATGGGATAGGTAAGTTAGGTATTTGTTTTGGGAGGAGTGATAGGGTTTGGTTAATTAATGATAGAATGGTTATTTTTTATTTTGTGTGGGATTGCTAGTAACGGCTGGGTATGTTAGGTTTTTATTTTGGGGGGATTGTTAGGGTCTTTTCTTTCTTTTTTAGGGGGGGGGGGGAGTGTTTGTGCAGGTTGAGTGGGTTAGTGTGTTTTTTTTTTTTTTTTTTTTTTTTTTTTTTTTCGGAGTGGTCTTGAGTTTGAGTTGGGGGCGTGGGGTTTGGAGTGAGGGGGGGGGAGGAGGGAAGTTGGGTAAGTCAGGTTAGGTTAGGTTAGGTTGATTGGGTTAGGTTGGTTGGGAATCATTGGGTGTGGGGTTGAGGAGAGGCTAGGTTAAGGTTAAGTTAGGTTAGGTTAGGTTGATTGGGTTAGGTTAGGTGGGAATCGTTGGGTGTGGGCTGAGGAGAGTTTAGGTTAGATTAGGTTAGGTTGATTTTGTTAGGTTGGGTGGGAATCGTTGGGTGTGGGTTGAGGAGAGGTTAGGTTTAATTTGGGGGGAGTTGTTGGGTGTGGTTATAGGGAAGTTATGAATATAAGGGAGGTGGGAGGGGAGTGTTTGGTCTGTTTAGTATGGAGGGATTTCTGTCTCTGAATCTGCGTGGGAGTATGATGTTATCGAAATAATCCTGCCATTGAGGGTAAGTAGTGAGGAGTGATTCTATTTGTTTGTCACCTAGTTGTCTCCAGTAGATGTTAAGTGGAGGGAGGGAGCTGAGTTCATGTAGATGACTGTTTGGGGTGAAGGATGACCAGTGTGTGTTATGGATGAATCTTAGTGCTTTGTTTTGTATGACTTGAAGTTTCTTGGCGTGTGATGGTGGTGCTAGCTGGAGTGTGTAAGGTGCATAAGTCAATAGTGGGCGTATGAGGGCTTTGAATAGGTGTGTTTTGGTTTTGATTGATGCGGTTCTGAATCTGTATATATTCCCGAGTGTTTTGTTTGCGATCGAAGCCTTCGTTTTGGTGTGTAGTGTCATGGTGAGGGTGTCGTTGAATGTGACTCCTAGGATTGTGTTTGTTCGTTTGACAGTTATGGGTGAAGGGTAGGCGATGTAGGGGTTTAGGTAAATGTGACGTGGTTGGCGTCTTTTGGTGCCGAAGTAGGTGATTTGTGCTTTGTTCGGGTTGGTTTGTATTCGCCATCGGAGTTGCCATTGTGTAACTTGTTCGAGTTCCCTGTGTGCTTTGTCTGTTAGGTGATCAAGGCTAGTGACGTGTCTAACTAGTTGGGTTACATCGTCGGCGTACTGTATTGTCAGAGAGTCGATGTGTAAGGGGTCGGGTAAGTCGTTTGTGTAAAGAATGTATAGTGTTGGGGACAGGACTGATCCTTGTGGGACTCCTGCTTGCAGTGTGAAGTGGTCAGAGTAGGCAGGTGTGAATTTTATCCTCATTTTTCTGTCTGTTAGGAAGTTACATAGTAATTGTTGTGATTTTTGAGGGAGGTTAAAATTGGTGCATATCTTATACTTTAATCCATCGTGCCAAACTGTGTCGAAGGCTTTTTGTACGTCTTTTGTAATGAGTGCTGTCTTGTATGCACCTTTGTTCATGTGGAGGTAGTTTGTCATTATATTGAGTGCGTCTTGAGTTGAGTGGTGTGCTCTGAAGCCGAACTGCTTGTAGGACAGTAGTTGTTCATCTTCAAGGTGGTATCTGAGGCGGGTGTTGTATAGTCTTTCAAAAGTTTTGCCTAAGACTTCTAGTATGCTGATCGGTCTGTAGTTTTGTGGATCTGTTGGGTTTTTGTTTGGTTTAGGTATCATGATGGCTGTGGCTGTCTTAAAGAGTTTTGGGAAGTATCCTGTAGCCAGTTGGGTGTTGTAGAGGTAAGTATTGGCTGTGACTGTTTCTGGGGGCAGGTGCTACAGGATTGCTTGACCAAGATTGCTGTCACCTGGTGTTTTCTTTTTGATTTTGTCTAGTGCTTGTTTGACTTCTGTTGGGGTGAAAGGAGCAGTGAGGGTGTGGTTCCGTGTGAGTGTGGATGTATCTATTGTGTTGTCAGGAGTTGTTCTGTCGTGAAGTGTTTGCATGTGTGTGGTGATGTTGTTTATGTGGTTTAAGATGTGCCTTTGTTGTGTGTGGGGGGGGGGGGTGTGGGTGGAAAATGTGTTCCCAGTGTTGTTTTAGTGTTTGTGCTACGTCGGCTGGCTCATTGATTTTCCTACCATTTACTAGTAGGTGATCATAGGGGGGTTTTGCTGTTCCTTTCAGCTTGGCGATCCTTTGCCAAAATTCTCGGGGGTTATGTGTTCTGTGTTCCTGGGCAGCCTCTACGAGTTTTGCCCAGTGAACCTCATGGTCTTGACGGAGGCTGTGGATGATGTGTGTTCTTAGTGTGGAGATGTCTGCGTAAACTGGTGCTAGGTTAAGTTTGTTTAGTTCGAATCGTGTCCTGTAGCAGTGAAGTAGGCGTCGAGTTCTTATGGAGGGTGTGAAGGAGTATTTTCTCTTGAACCGGTGTTTAGGAATGTGGGTATCTGCTATGGCGGTGATAGTGTTGAAAAGGTGTGTCCAGGTTTCCTCAATCTTCCTTGTGGGTTGGTGTTCGAGGTTGAGTGTGTATTGTTGTTCAGAGAGTGTGGATTGGAAGGCATTCCAATCTGCGTGTTGAAACTGGTATTGAGGTGTGGTTGTTGGGAGGAGGATGGGATTGTTGGAGAGGTGAAGAGTGATGGGAATGTGGTCTGAGCCTGATAGGGGGCCGGGAGTGATGTAGTGTTGGAATTGGAGGGCAGGGGTGTTGGTGATGACGATGTCTGGTGTGCCTTTGCCGTGAGCAGCGTAGAATGTGGGGAAGAAAGGGCCAATGTGGTGAAGGTTTTTGTGAGTGACCAAAGCGTGTAGTTGTTGGCCATGGGGGTCGATGCGGTTGTGTTGGAATGCGGTGTGGTGTGCATTGAGGTCGGCCATTAGTATTACAGGTAGGTGTGTGGAGTTTAGGTCTGTGAAGGGGATAAGCGAGTTAGGTCTTGAGTATGTTGTGCAGATGATTATCTGTCCGTGTTGAGTGTCGATCTTGGCGGCCATGAAGTGTTTGAAGGCAAAGTTGGTGATGAATTCGTGTTTCATGGAGGATCTGATGAGGATTGCAACGCCCTCGAATAGTTCGTGGGGTGATTGTCTGCTTGTGTAGCCGAAGTGCTTGATTTTGGTGTTTGTGCATGTTGAGTTGAGGAGGAGGATGTCTGGGTTGTGTTCTTGTAGGAGGAGAGAGATGGCGTGTCTGTTTGAATGATATGCTCTACAGTTGTATTGCATAATGGTGATCATGTTGTATAATTTGTTCTTGGTTACTTATATGAGATTGAAATTCTGGGGTGCAGGGATGAGGTCTAAATTGTCGAGTGACTGTGAGCGTGGTCTGAGTGTGGTATATGCAGGTGAGGGATGGGCGGTTACGTGACTGTGTGTGGGGGAGTCGGGAGGATGAGGGGAGTGTGCTAGGTTCGTGTCGGAGTTGTTTTCTGTTTCCTTTGGGGTAGTGCCGAATAGATTTACTTTGATTATAGATTTAGTTGGATGTGTGTATTGTATAATTCTTTTGCTGTCAGGTGTGTAGGGAGAAAGGGGGGAGGTGTTCTTCCTCTTTGGTCTAGGGGTCTTGACCACTACTTCTGTTGGGGGATGGGCTGCCATTTTATTCTTGGGAGTCTGAGGTGTTAGGGGAGGATTGGGTTTGGTTTGGGTGTTTGTGGTCCGGGAGTTCATCGTAGTCGTGTGGGAGAAGTCAGGTGTAGGCAAGGTCGAGGTGGAGGGGCCGGGAGGTTTTGGACTGATTACTCTGGGGGGTGAGGTAATGGTAGATTGGTGAGATAAGTCAGGTGTGGGCATGGCAGAAGTGGAGGGGCGGAGGGAGATTGCAGTGGTTTCTCTGGGGGTTGGGGGGCATGTGGTCGGGGGTGGGGTGGTGAGGTCCAGTCGGAGATGGGGGCAGTGGGGAAGATGAGGTCGGGACCGGTTCTGAGGAATCAGGAATGTGAATGGTAGGGAGGCCGTTCGCCTTCAAACCATCAATTGCCAGTTT
Source organism: Homarus gammarus (assembly GCA_958450375.1). Lineage (NCBI taxonomy): Eukaryota > Metazoa > Arthropoda > Malacostraca > Decapoda > Nephropidae > Homarus > Homarus gammarus. Next base: position 95,065 of record CAUDMG010001352.1, on the reverse strand, counting down.
AAAAAAAAGTGACCTGTTTCCTGTACTTAGGGTATGGGCCAAAAGTATGATGGTGGTGATTTTTGCGTCAGTGTCGGGGGAAGGTGGGGGGGGCGGTCAGGTTGTTGGTCCAGCAAGTGCGGGTGGGGAGAGTCGTGGGAGTAGGGAGTAAGTGGTGGGGAGGTGGAGGTGGTGCTGTGGGAGGTGAGGGTCGGCTGGGAGGGCATGGTGTTGTGCTGTTGTCGAGTCTGATTTTGCACTTGTTGCTGATGGCAGAGTGTGGGCCTTTACAGTTGCAGCATTTTGTTACAGTGGCAGTGCAGTTTCGGTAGGAGTGGCCTTGATTGGCACACTTTGAGCAAGTTTGTGTGTTACTGCACCGGTTAGTGTTGTGTCCGAATTTGTAGCAATTATAGCATTGGTGAACTGGTATGTAGTGTTGGAACTCAATGTCTCGTGAGGGGATGATGTTGTTGCCAAATTTTATGCCGTTTGATTTTAATTAATGGCGTCTGTTTGTGTAGCTGTGGTGATTTTAAGCATGGGGAGAGATCCCATCCGGGCTGCTGATGACATTTGGTTGGTGTTGTGCGAGTTGAGTTCATTCAGTAGGTTAGGGTTGTCAAGGATAGGAGGGATGACTTTTCTGCATATGAGGGTGCATTTTGCACGGTACTCAGGTGAACTGAGGACCGTTAAGCCATTGTCTTTCAATTTTTTGTTCACTGCTGGGGAGTGGAACTGGTCGGCGTCTTCGTCAGTCTGTACAAATATTTTGATGATATCGTCATTGGTGAAGGAACGGATTTGAAAGATCAAGGTCAGCTGAAAAATGAGTGAGGCGAGGTCTGAGCATAGTTGGATGGTGCGGTCCACTTTAATTTTTATTGAAGGCATGTTTACTGTTTTAATTTTGGAGATTTATGAAGATCTCCCCTAACAATGTCCCTGATTTCCTGCGCCCCTCACGTAGGGGAGACCCTGCACTATCACAGAGGTCCCCAGGTGAATCGGCAGGCTGTGCTGACCCTCCACCCTTCACACTAACACGCACTAGCGAGGTGTGGGGACAGAAGGCGTTTCCAGACGAATACTCCCCTGTACGTCAACTGACAGGGGAATAGGTCCTTTCACGGCACGGAAGAGAAGAGTTAGAGTGGTAGAAAAAGGTCTGAAAACTCACTGATGACTCTCTCTTCACACCAAGCCCCTCAGCAGCATTCGGGGTTCCTAAGGGAGGTCCGATACTGTAGGAGAGGCTCAATGTGTCGATCGAATCAACAGATTTGTCAGTTATGGAGAATTGAAGTCGTCAGGTGCTTGTGTTTTCCAGGGTAAGTGGGAAGGTGGGAGAGGTCCCAGGACTAGCCAATCAGCTGTGTCTGTTCGTTCTCCATCGTCCCCGTCGCTCTGATGATGATGTCGTGAGACAGTTCAAGTTTAGAAGCTCCAAAAGTTGTTCATAGCGAAAGTCATAGCGGGGAAGATGACAGAGGAAGGAGCAGGAGGTTAGGAAGGGAATTGTAGTGGGAGAGATAGTGCCGTGGCTTTACACGACTGCGTTTATTTGTTTAGCGCATAGCGCACGTATTTGGTTTTGCCTGTGTTGGGTGTGTGATCCTCGGGTCACCACTCTTCCGGATTGTGTCAGTTCAAGTTTAGAAGCTCACTGGCTACTGTCGCGAGACGAATCGAATCGAAAAACACTAGTGACAGGGGGGAAGGAGGTTCAGGGGAAGAATAAAGGGAGGAGTGAAGTGAATTTTAGGAGGAGAGAACAGATGCAGTGGCTAAACACCGCTTTCGTGAGGGATTATAAGATGGAGGCAGCAGCAACTCGCCTGAACGCGGCCGGGAGGCGACAAGACAGAGCCAGGCTAGCGTCAGGTCAAGCGTCAGGTGCGTGTTGGGTTGGGCATTGGATATGCAGTGCTTGGTCGGCTTGATTGTGTGTGTTGGTTTCTTGTGTGGACGAGATGTCTTGATCTTCTTAGATTGATGTCGATTCTCTTCTCACTCTCCTCCTCTTCTTGCTCTCTTGAAGTGTCCATTCGTTTGTGTTTGGGTCTTGTTGTTCGTCTTCCTCATGTATTAAGTCCTCATAGGTGTGGAAGAAGTCAGAGAAGGTGAGGTTGACCACGTGGGCTTCAGCTCCACGGGCCACGTGGTGTTCTTGGTTCTGTGTGGTGGGCGTCTTCTCTTGAGTTTTCTTTTCTTGGTTTTTCTTTTCTGCTGGTTTTTTCTTTTCTTGGGAGCGTACAGCAAGGAGGGCCTCTTTGTAGCTCAGTTTCTTCTCGAGACGAGCCTTGGCTACCCTGCATTCCTCCTTCCATTTGGGGCAGGTCCGATCGGCGGAGGAGTGTGGGCCACCATAAGCAGCGCATTTTTTAACTTTGTTGGGGCAGACCGTGTAGCGGTGTCCAGGGCTGCTACACATGGAGCAGGTGTCCTCCTGCGCCTCACACTTGTTTACAGTGTGTCCATAGTGCTGGCATTTGTAACACCGTTTCGGTCTGCAGTAGGGCTTGACTGGCACAGTTACCCACGCCAGTTGAGCCTCCTCGGGTAAGGTGGAGTGGTGTCCGATGAGGGCAGTGGTGTCGGACAGCTTCTTCACTACTTGAAGTTGCCCCTTGAGGAGCTCACTCAGCTCTGCTTGGTCCATGTGGGCAATTTCGGCGTGGGAGATTACTCCCAGCTTCAAGTTGTCCCACATGTAGGCAATCATTTTAAATGGAATGCCGTTGATGTCTGGGATCTCCGCGAGTTGTACGGGCATGCCCTTCTCGACGAAGGTGATCTTGATGTCACCATGGAGCTTTAGACGTTCCACCTTGGTCACCCCCACGATATCATTAGTTTCAAAGAACTTCTGGAGAACTAGGAGGTTTAGTTTCTTGGGGCAGGTCGGCGTATCCGGACGTGACCGAGCCACGTTAATAAACTCGTAACCGTTCATGGTGAGAGAGGGTTAGAGAGTGCTGACTGACTGACTACCACATAGAATAGAATAGAAAAATGCTAGTGACAGGGGGGAAGGAGGTTCAGAGGAAGGATGAAGGGAGGATAGAAGTGAATTAAAGAAGGAGAGAACAGGTGCAGTGGCTAAACACCGCTTGCGTGAGGGGGTAGGCAAAATGCCCTGAGGGTGCAACAATCACAATCAGGACGAGGCAGAGGGAGGGCGGGAGCAGGTCCGGGCAAGCAAAGGGCCAACGCGGGTGCTCTGGTTGTCGTCTTAGCCTAGGCAGTGTTGGCAAAGCGTAGGAAGAACCGCCCCGCCACGGCGGTGGCGCAAGCCGAGAAGCGCAGGTGGACGGACGGACAGGCAACACACGATCAAAGTCAACAGAGAAGGTGAAAATATGGAAATTTTGCTAGTCGTAGGGTTGTTTGGAGAAAGATGAAGGTAAAGTCTTTGAGCTATGTCAAAGAGGAACGGAGCGAGTTGGAGGAAGGGTTTTTGAATCTTTGAGCTTGAAATGTCAAAGTATTCATAGTAAGGAAGGATGAGCGTATCGTAGGAGAGTTTTTAGTAATAGCAACAGACAGATTTGAGCTTTTTTGTCAAATTATGAACGGAGACGAGAATGAGATATAGGTTGAGTGGTTTCAGTCTTGAGTTAGGTCATTTTATTGAGAATTGGATGTCACAGACGTTGGGTATGTTTGATTTGGTTCTGAGAGTTGTGGGTCTTTTAGCTATGTCAGAGAGAAATGGAGAGAGTTGGAGGAAGAGTTTTGAATCTTTGAGCTTGAAGTGTCAAAGTATTCGTAGTAAGGAAGGATGAGTGTATCGTAGGAGAGTTATTTAGTAATAGCAGGAGACAGATTTGAGCTTTGTCAAATTGTGAACGGAGATGAGAGTGAGATATAGGTTGTTTGGTTTCAGTCTTGAGTTAGGTCGATTTTGTTGACAGTGGCTGTTATAGAAGTTGGGTATGTTTGATTTGGTTTTGGAGAGTTGTAGTGTTATGAGAGGCTTTGTCTGGCGGGGGGGGGGGGGTGTTGTGTTTGGAGATTGGTTGTGGGAGGGGGGTAGTTTGTGTTTGGGGATTGGCGGGGGTGGCGGTTGTATGTTGATTTAAGGTGAATTAGAATTGCTTAAGGGGGGTTGTTGTGTGAGTGTGTATGTGTTTGCGTGGAAATGTAGTGAGGGGAGAGGGGGAGGGTTAGGATAATTGTTATAAGGTCAGGTATGGTTCGGTTGTAGGGAGGAGGGGGGAGGAGAGGAGAGGAGAGGGGAGGCGAGGAGAGGAGAGGGGGGCTTTGGAGGTTGTTGGGTTAATTTATAGTATGGTAGGATTTCTTGGGAATGATATGATTTGTGTTGCTAATGAATAGTTGTATTGAGTCATATTTTTTTTTTTTTTTTTTTTTTTTTTAGGAGGGTCGAAGGGGCTTGTTAGAAAGGTCGGGCATATTAAGTTTTTGTTTTGGGAGGATTGTAGGTGTTGATTGTTAAGAGGGATTGTGAGTAAGATTGGGTGGGTTAAGTTTATCTTTTGGGGGGATTGTAGGTTTTGCTAGTGGTTGGCAGAGTTGGGTTAATTATTGCATTCTTTCTTTCCTTTGGCTTGTAAAGGACTTCTGCAATTGCGTGGTAGGCTCTTGCAGGTATTGTGAGCTCCTGATCCCATTCTTGAGGGAGAGGGTTTGTTTACAGGTACAATGCACCCATCCCCGATCTTATTGGCTAAGGGAGGCGTTCATGTCACTTGTATGTTGGTACCATGTTTTTGGGTACACCTCTCCGACCTTATTGGCTAAGGGAGGTGCCCGTAAAACAGTGTTCGTAACATTCTTGAGGGCTTGCATACAGGTACTGTGCACCTCTCCCTGACCTTATTGGCTAAGGAAGACGTACACGTCATCTGAGTTAGTATGGGATGGGTAAGTTAGGTATTTGTTTTGGGAGGAGTGATAGGGTGTGGTTAGTTAATGGTAGAATGGTTATTTTTTATTTTGTGTGGGATTGCTAGTAATGGCAGGGTGTGTTAGGTTTTTGTTTTGGGGGGATTGGTAGGATCTTTTCTTCTTTTTTAGGGAGGGGGGGGGAGTGTTAGTGCAGGTTGAGTGGGTTAGATTTTTTTTTTTTTTTTTTTTTTTTTTTTTTGGTTGGAGTGGTCTTGAGTTTGAGTTGGGGGCGTGGGGTTTGGAGTGAGGGGGGGGGAGGAGGGAAGTTGGGTAAGTCAGGTAAGGTTAGGTTAGGTTGATTGGGTTAGGTTGGGTGGGAATCATTGGGTGTGGGGTTGAGGAGAGGTTAGGTTAAGGTTAGGTTAGGTTAGGTGGGAATCGTTGGGTGTGGGCTGAGGAGAGGTTAGGTACTATTAGGTTAGGTTGATTTGGTTAGGTTGGGTAGGAATCGTTGGGTGAGGATTCAGGAGAGGTTAGGTTTAATTTGGGGGAGTTGTTGGGTGTGGTTATAAGGAAGTTATTAATATAAGGGAGGTGGGAGGGGAGTGTTTGGTCTGTTTAGTACTTATATGAGATTGAAATTCTGGGGTGCAGGGATGAGGTCTAAATTGTCGAGTGACTGTGAGCGTGGTGGTCTGAGTGTTGTGTATGCAAGTGAGGGATGGGCGGTTACGTGACTGTGTGTGGGGGAGTCGGGAGGTTGAGGGGAGTGTGCTAGGTTCGTGTCAGGGTTGTTTTCTGTTTCATTTGGGGTAGTGCCGAATAGATTTACTTTGATTATAGTTTTAGTTGGATGTGTGTATTGTATAATTCTTTTGCTGTCAGGTGTGTAGGGAGAAAGGGGTGAGGTGCTCTTCCTCTTTGGTCTAGGGGTCTTGACCACTAGTTCTGTGGGGGGGGGGTGGGCTGCCATTTTATTCTTGGGAGTCTGAGGTGTTAGGGGAGGACTGAGTTTGGTTTGGGTGTTTGTGGTCCGGGAGTTCATCGTAGTCGTGTGGGAGAAGTCAGGTGTAGGCAAGGCCGAGGTGGAGGGGCCGGGAGGTTTTGGACTGATTACTCTGGGGGGTGAGATAATGGTAGATTGGTGAGATAAGTCAGGTGTGGGCATGACAGAAGTGGAGGGGCGGAGGGAGATTGCAGTGGTTCACTAGCGTAGCTAGGGGGGGGGGGGCGGTCCGCCCCGGGCGGCACTTTTGGGTCTGCCCAGCACCCATATCTGCAGCTACTGGAGACATTAATCCATCCCTTTGTATCGGCGGCAAGTTAATCCTTGTCGTGTCTGACCTAACACCTGACCCACATCATCACGGCCACGTCATGAGCTACACCCTTGCTGTAAGTGTTGTAAAGAAACATTTCTCAAAAATCTTAAGTGCCCTAGAAAAATTAACTGGTGAAAAAGAAAATACAGCTACCAGGGCAGATGCTGGTGTTCTACTTGGTGCGTTGCAATCATTTTCCTTTTTGTGCTTTCTTGGCCTGTGGGGACCCGTCCTTCTAGAAATTAACGACACACAGACTTACCTCCAAACCAAGGGCTTGAACATACAACAATGTGATATAAAACTCAGGGCATTAGAAACATTTCTAGTTGAAAACAGGGACAAGCTAGTGAGTAATGGAGTTAACTATGCCAAAGAAATTTGCAATGATCTGGGGATAGTCATGGAGCGTCAGCGTCGACCCAAAAAGAAGAAACAAATGTTTGGTGAAGGATCACGAGATGCTGAATTGCCATACGACATTGAATTGAGGAGAGAAATGTTTTCTTCGCTGGACAGAGTGATCCAAGAAATAACTTTGAGATTTCAACAGCTTCATGAACTTGCTGAGAAATATGCCTTCCTTACCCCATTGAATGTTTTGGATGATGAATATGAGAGTCAAATAGATCACGATCACGACGACATTGATAAAGAGGAGTTCCTCGTTGAGAGAAAAAGACTTCAGCATTTTGTTTCTGTTGCTGCTATAACTATTAAAGACAGAATACAGACGTGGAAAGAAGGCCCCCTTGAACTTTTGCAGTTTATTCAAAAGTATAACCTTGGGAACTCGGTTCCAAATATAGTAATAATGCTGAGGATTTTCCTCACAATTGCTGTTAGTGTTGCTACCTGTGAGAGGAGTTTTTCGAAACTAAAACTGCAAGAATTACTTAAGTCTTAAGATCTACTATGAGCACCTTGCGGTTGAGAAATCTTGCCATACTGTCTATAGAGCGACAATTGACAGATGAAATAGTTTTTGACAATGTCATTGAAGAATTTGCCAACAAAAAACAAGAAAAGTTACTTTGTAGAAAGTTGTAGTTTTCATTTCAGAAATAAAGATGGTCCTAATTTTTTACACTTTTTTTTACTTTTTTCCCTATCCTATATGTCGTTTTTGCTTTTTGTTTAACTGTTACTTATAAAGTTTAAGTATGTTTGGTGTGTATTTAAAGCATACTATATTTGAGAATGTGAAAGTACAGTAATATTATAATGGTACACAAATATTTAATATATATATACACTATATATATATATATATATAGTATATATATATATATATATATATATATATATATATAATATATATATATAAGAGTGAGTCACTGTGCAATATGTATTTTTTGTGGGGGCACGGGGGGGGGGGGGGTGGCGGCAAACTCAAGGGCCGCCGCCGGCGGCACACACTCTAGCTACGCCACTGCAGTGGTTTTTCTGGGGGGTGGGGGGGGGGGCATGTTGGTCTGGGGGTTGGGGGTGGTGAAGGTCCTGTCGGAGATGGGGGCAGTGGGGAAGATGAGGTCGGGACCGGTTCTGAAGGAATCAGGAATGTGTATGGTAGGGAGGCCGTTCGCCTTCAAACCATCAATTGCTAGTTTCAGGAAAAGTGACCTGTTTCCGTTGCTTAAGGTATGTGCCAGAAGTATGATGGTGGTGATTTTTGCGTCAGTGTCGGGGGAAGGTGGGGGGGGCGGTCAGGTTGTTGGTCCAGCAAGTGCGGGTAGGGTGGGTCGTGGGTGTAGGGAGTGAGTGGTGGGGAGGTGGAGGTGGTGCTGTGGGAGGTGCTGTGGGAGGTGAGGGTCGGCAGGGAGGGAGTGGTGTTGTCGAGTCTGATTTTGCACTTGTTGCTGATGGCAGAGTGTGGGCCTTGACAGTTGCAGCATTTTGTTTCAGTGGCAGTGCAGTTTCGGTGGGAGTGGCCTTTATTGGCCCACTTTGAGCAAGTTTGTGTGTTACTGCACCGGTTGGTGTTGTTGGAACTCAATGTCTCGTGAGGGGATGATGTTGTTGCCGATTTCAATGCCGTTTGATTTTAATTTGATGGCGTCTGTTTGTGTTGCTGTGGTGATTTTTAGCGTGGGAAGAGTTCCCATATGAGGGTGCATTTTGCACGGTACTCAGGTGAACTGAGGACCGTTAAGCCATTGTCTTTCAATTTTTTGCTCACTGCTGGGGAGTGGAACTGGTCGGCATCTTCGTCAGTCTGTACAAATACTTTGATGATATCATCATTGGTGAAGGAACGGATTTGGAAGATCAAGGTCAGCTGGAAAATGAGTGAGGCGAGGTCTGAGCATAGTTGGATGGTGCGGTCCACTTTAATTTTTATTGAGGGCATGTTTACTGTTCTAGTTTTGGAGATTTATGGAGATCTCCCCTAACAATGTCCCTGATTTCCTGCGCCCCTCACGTAGGGGAGGCCCTGCACTATCACAGAGGTCCCCAGGTGAATCGGCAGGCTGTGCTGACCCTCCACCCTTCACACTAACACGCACTAGCGAGGTGTGGGGACAGAGGGCGTTTCCAGACGAATACTCTCCTGTACGTCAGCTGACAGGGGAATAGGTCCTTTCACGGCACGGAAGAGAAGAGTTAAAGTGGTAGAAAAAGGTCTCAAAACTCACTGATGACTCTCTCTTCACACCAAGCCCCTCAGCAGCATTCGGGGTTCCTAAGGGAGGTCCGATACTGTAGAAAAGGCTCAATGTGTCGATCGAATCAACAGATTTGTCAGATGTAGAGAATTGAAGTCAGGTGCTTGTGGTGTGTCCTGACTCCTATTGACTACGACGAATCGAATCGAAAAATGTTAGTGACAGGGGGAAAGGAGGTTCAGGGGAAGAATAAAGGGAGGATTGAAGTGAATTTTAGGAAGAGAGAACAGATGCAGTGGCTAAACACCACTTGCGTGAGGGAGTATAAGATGGAGGCAGCAGCAACTCGCCCGGACGCGGCCGGGAGGCGACAAGACAGAGCCAGGCTAGCGTCAGGTCAAGCGTCAGGTGCGTGTTGGGTTGGGCAATGGATATTCAGTGCTTGGTCGGCTTGATTGTGTGTGTTGGTTTCTTGTGTGGAACATAAGAACATAAGAACATAAGAAAGTGGGATACTGCAGGAGGCCGACTGGCCCATACAGGGCAGATCCCTTTCACACCCATCCCAGCACTTCCATGTGCCTATCCAACTTCGTCTTGAAGCTCCCTAGCGTCCCCGATCCTACTATAGCACTCGGTAGCCTATTCCACATATCCACAACTCTATTACCAAACCAGTGCTTGCCTATATCCTTTCTGAATCGGAATTTATCTAATTTAAAGCCATTTGTTCTAGTTATTTCGTTATTACTGAGCTTCAGAACATCTTCCATTTTACCCTTGTTAATCCCACTCACCCACTTGTACACCTCTATCATATCTCCTCTAACTCTACGCCTCTCTAATGAATGCAAGCCTAAGCTTTTCAGTCTTTCTTCATATGTAAGGTTTCTAATATTATGGATCATTTTTGTCATTCTTCTTTGTACTCTCTCCAAAGAATCTATGTCCATTCTATAATAAGGACACCAGAACTGAACCGCATAATCCATGTGTGGCCTCACTAATGCTAGGTAAAGTTTCAAGATAACGTCAGCAGTTCTGTTACTCACAGACCTAGATATGAACCCTAGAATCCTGTTTGCCTTGTTGCGAACGCTAATACATTGTTTTCTAGGTTTCAAGTCGTTGCTAACAAATACACCTAGATCTTTTTCACAAACTGAGTTTTCTATTTCCGTGTTACCTAGTTTATACTTAACGTTTGTATTCGTCTTCCCTATCTGTAGTACCTTGCATTTATCAGTATTAAAATTCATTTGCCAGTCTACTGACCACTCATGTAAGGTATCTAGATCTCTTTGAAGGTGTTCAAAGTCACTGTCTGAATTTATCACTCTCCCCATTTTGGTATCATCTGCAAATTTACTAATCCTACTAGTTATGTCTAAATCAAGATCATTAATGAATATAACAAACAGCAGAGGGCCCAATACAGATCCCTGGGGAACTCAGCTTTTGACCGCACCCCAGTCTGACTTTAATCCATTTATGCTGACTCTTTGTTTCCTACCAGTTAACCATGACCTAATCCATTTTAATAATGATCCACCTATTCCATGTGCTTCTACCTTCCTTATCAATCTCTCATGAGGGACTCTATCGAATGCTTTACTGAAATCTAAATAAATTATATCATATGACTTATCATTATCTACGGCTTCATATACTTCTGAGAAAAAGCTAAGCAAATTTGTGAGACAAGAACGTCCCTGGGTGAATCCGGGCTGAGAAGAATGAATTATGTTGAATGTTTCAAGGTGGCTTCTGATTTTTGTAGCAATAATTGACTCTAGCAACTTGCCTATGATTGACGTGAGACTAATGGGACGGTAATTTGATGCAATTGATTTATCACCCTTTTTGAAAATCGGAAATACATTTGCAAGTTTCCAAGCTTCTAGCACTAGGCCCGATTCTAATGACTTATTAAATAAAACTGCTAATGGATTACTCAACTCATCTCGACATTCTTTTAATATTCTAGCATATACCTCGTCTGGACCAGGCGATTTATGAGGCTTCAGTTTGTTAATTACTTTAAGCACATCGTTACTAGTAATATTGATATTCATCAACATATTTTCTATACTGTCGTTATATACCTTATGAACTTCTGGAAACTGTGCTAGGTTTTCATTTGTGAATACGGAGCGAAAATGACTGTTTAACGTACTACAGATTTCTAACTCATCATCAGTCATTTCTCCTGTCGTAGTTTTAAGGGGACCTATTGTATCTCTAACCTTTGATTTATACAGTTGATAAAAAGCTTTGGGGTTATTTTTCGATTCGTTTGCAATCTTGATTTCATAATTTCTCTTTGCTTTCCTAATTTCTGTTTTTACCTGTCTTGTTAGGTTCTGATAGTAACCAAGAAAGTGATTTTCGCCTTTCTTAACTTTTCTATATACTCCTTTCTTTTTCCCTAGAAGATCTAAGAGTCTATTATTCATCCATTTTGGTTGGTTCCGTATCGATCTGAATTTTCTTTTAGGGATGTGTTTATTTTGAGCATTATTGATTGTCGCAATAAATTGTTCATAAGTAGCTGCTAAATTAAATTCTGGGTTATCCCGTCCTAAGTTGACAGTTTCCGGAGGTGTGGGGGGGGGGGTTAATCTTTTGACCATAGGGTCATCCCTTAGGTCTCTCCTTAAGCTACCGTAATTAGCCTTCCTAAAATCCGGGATCAAGGCCGAATTTTCCTTCTTCCTGCCATCCCATATTATGTTAAAATATATGGCTTTATGATCACTGTTTCCTAGTTCGTCTCCAATCCCAACATCTTTTACTAGATTTTCATTATTACTGAGAACTAAATCGAGGATATTATTTCCTCTAGTGGGCGAGTTTATGAATTGATATAAAAAACTATCTTGTACTGCTTCTAGAAAATCTTCAGATTCATTATCGCTAAGTTGATTTTTCCAATCTATGCCTGAAAAGTTGAAATCGCCTAGAATACATACATTGTTTCTATCAGATGCCTTCTTTATTTACTCCCATAGCAATTTACCATCGTTCCTACTCAAATTAGGTGGTCTATATATAACACCAATGACTACGGATTCACTGCCCTCACCAATCTCTACCCAAATACTTTCATTGTCGCAATTTGTTTTAATGTTTGATTTATTGCAGCTTTTTAATGACACCCTGATATACACTGCTACACCGCCACCTCTCCTTCCTACTCTGTCAAATTTGAATAGGTTATATCCTGGAATATGAAATTCTGCTAAAAAATGTTTGCTGTTTGAATTTATCCATGTTTCCGTTATTGCAATTATATCTATGTTCTCTTTGCTAACAATGGCCCTGAGCTGGTCCATTTTGTTACACAGGCTTCTACTATTAGTATAATAAACACTCAATATATTTCTTCCGTTTCTATCTGTTTTACATTTATTACTTTGATGTTTGTTATTATGACTAACTATATTTTCGGCATTATCTACTTCTGTTTCACTACTTCCCAGGACCTGCTTGTTTTTTGACTCCCATTTTCCCCGACCCCTCTCTACTGACGAAACCCCCCCTTCGGTGTGACAATTTCACGCTCCAGGGATGCAGACAACGTCTTTACCCCCTCACGAGACAAGTGTACTCCGTCGCGACAGTACAGGTAGTCGTTGCCAGTCATCAATGGATGCCCAACCATTGTTTGCACAATGTTTTTCCAGTCGGCAATTAATAGCAATTGCCCTGGACAGCCATTCACGACCAACCCCTCTTCTACGCAAGACCCCACATACTATAGGGATCCCTCCCCTATCTCTAATCTTCCCCAGCGCCTCCCTATACCTCTTGAAAAGTTCCTCACTCCTAGCCTTACCTATGTCGTTTCCTCCCACACTAAGACACACTACTGGATTGGTGCCCTCCCCTGACAAAACTCTGTCTAACCTCTCGGCTACATGCCCTATCCCAGCCCCAGGAAAACATACCCTAGTCCTACGTTTCCTATCTCTCGCACAAAAAGCCCTATCCATAAACCTCACCTGGCTGTCACCAACTACCACGACCTTACCTGGTGGGCAGGGTTTGTACAACTGCCCTTTCCTCTCCTTGATCCATACCGTCCTGCCTCTTCTCTTCCTCTCCTGCTTCCTGCAGCACCTGGTAAGGGTTACTGCACTCCACACCCTGGTCAGCTTTCCTAAGCCTGACCCTAGTCCCCTTGGAGACAACCACTCTCCACGCCTGCTCCTCCTTCGCAGGTGTCCTGCTAGGCAGGACACCTACCTGAAGGAGTTCCGTCCTGAGGGCTTCATTTTCCCCCTTTAGAGGGTCAACCTCACTCCTCAACTGCCCCAGCTGCCTTAACAGCATGGCAAGGAGGTCGTCTTTCCCCACACTCCCCTCCTCTTCCCCCACGGCACAACGATCCAAAGCGGCCATTTTCCTTGGTCTCTAGTGGGAGCACAACGGCACGACCTTCTCCAAGCTGGGTCAGAGGTCAACTCCAGCTGGGTCAGAGGTCAACGGAGTACCTTAGCTTTCGTCTTTATTCAAGACATCTACATGTACGTACGATTGTGTGCCCATAATAAGAGAATTGACAACTGGCCACATACAGTACGCTACAAGCACATTGTGAGTTTCCTTTCTCCATCCCATCCTGAGTGTGAACTAACATTACCGTACCCCACAGACAATTCAACAAAAATCCCACAAAATAAACGTATCCATTATAAAACTTGACGTAAACCAATACACATTAAACATAAACCTAAAAAAACACCAATTCAAACAGAGAGATTATGTTGTCGCTGACCCACACACACCTGTTTATAATTTATTTACGGTGGAGACGTTGGGTGAGCCTTACCTGGTGTACTGTGTAAGCGGCACCAGCACACTACCACGACGGTGATTTGGCCCGAGTGACACGGCGTGGGTGAGCTGCAGTAGGTGTCTTTGATTTCTGTCCAGACTCTATACTAACAATAATGGTAAAGGTTTGGTTTGGTTAGACTAATTAAAAATAGCTCTAGTCTAGGGTAAGTTAGGTCTGGTTTAGTTTAAAATCATGTATTTTAAACTAAACCAGACTTCAAGTTAGTTTTAGTCCAGATTAAGTTAGGTTGGATTAGGCTATTGGACTCTAGATCCGGGGCCGTAACCTCGACCAAAATGAGTCTATATACCTAGTCCAACAGACACACGTATGTCAACACATGACAAACTGTATTTTCACCGTAAGCGGGTACTACTAGGTAAGGTAAACATCAGAGTCCAGGTAACGATGGCAATTAAGAGATAAAAATATGTTAGTAAATAAATGAAGGATGGTCAGAAGCAAGAAAAACACAAACACATATGAATATCTGGATGGTAAAATATGAACGCATTCCAGGCCGAAACAGCTGTTAAGTCTTGGATACTTTCGAGTTTGACAGGAACTGCTCAGGAGATTAATGACTTTCTTAAATAGACAACTGACACTAACTAAACTATAAACATCGGATTCCCTGAGGTTTGGGCAACAATATAATATAACTCCAGTAGCGATCGGAAATTCAGGGTGCTCCCACGAACGACATAAAATATGCCACTCTAGCTGGCAAACTCGACACTCACTTACCTGACAAGTTTTACTAACAATGAGGACAGTTGAAACTTTCAACACCACTCACAATGGATCTTGAATGTTCCAACTGTAAACAGACATATATCTAGGTTGCCTCACCAATTGCAACCACAGTTGCAATTTCAAATTCTGTCATTGCTAAGGAATAATGAAGTCTCGGGTACATTCAAGATTGAGAGAAAACGGAGGACTCAGGCGTCCTGAAGCGATGAGACGGACTCTTCAGATGGGGAACTTCAATAAGAAAGCATAGCTACATTTTTTGTGGGCTATTGAGCGTAATATGAATCGTCTGATTTTACGTTAACTGACGTGTATGACCGTGGTCATTACACAGCTGACGGAGGAAACATGACGGATTTTACTCGTAGCAACGGATTTAAGTTGGATAAGTTAAGGTTTAGGAGGGAGATAGGAAGGAACTAGTTCACAAATTGGGTGGTGGACGAGTGGAACAAGCTTAGCAACTTTGTTATAAGTGCTGGAACCTGGAGAGTTTTAAAAGGAGGCCAGATAGATTCATGGATGATAGAGAGTGGTAGTAACTCTCGACATGAGCTGCCATGCACAGGCCAACCGGCCAATTGCAGACTCCTTATGCTCTTGGCGGTGGGTTATGTGTATACCTTCGTCAGCCAGTGCCCTACCATCTGAGAATTTCACCCCTGCTCTGTGTGTGTGAAGACGTGTATAGAGTGTATGAGTTACTCTACCTTTACACACAATATAAACGTCACAAAAACTGTCTCGTTACCAACACTGAATTCCTTACATGAACCCTTAACATTATTACTAGTTAACCGAAATAAAAAACACGCAATTAACATCAGTACAAGATGGCGTCATGTAAAATCCGCTACTGTAATTAGAACGCAGGATGGCAGTGACGTGCTTCCCTTTTTATACAGCTATTGTAATTCTTGACGCCGGTGATCTATAGCCATAACGCCGTCACCGTTTAATTAATGTGTCCTCAAAAAACAAGTCAAAATAAAACTGCGTATCAACAGTCATTAGTGTTTTGTGTGTGTGTGTGTGTGTGTGTGTGATCTCCTTATACGTATTTATTAAGATGATGATAAATGAAGGTGGAGGAGGTGGTGTGTGGACTGCCTCTCCTCCCTCCATCTATCTTGAGTTACGCTTTTATGATCATTTTCGTGTTTTATTTATTTATTTTATTTTATTTATTTGTTTTCGTCTTCGTTGATATCTGCTACAAAGTAATTTAAATCTCGTATAGTAACGGTAATATATGAGTGATAAGATAATTATTGAATTGTTGTTTAAGTACCATAAAGAGTCCTTCCAATGCTTGTTTGATAGTTCGCTCGTTTGTATCTTTATTACTTCCAATAAAGCTCACCAAGGTTTTATTTTAGAGTAATAAGATAAATTAGAATATAATTGATATACTGTACGTCATTATTCTAACATCAACAACGATTTATATGATAGAGAATTAAAAATAAATAAATTTTGGCGATATGGCAACATGTATGGACACCCACCCACATTACTCGCTGTTCGTGTCCGTCACGTGGTCAAGGTGGACGAGCATTATTCCTTCATTTCTTGCAATTTCCTAAAAACTTGATACTCTTTTGGTGTTATATACTGATATAAGTGGAAGTGTTCGGTGTTGTGAAGTGCTGGTGTCATGATCGTGACAACGGCTAACCTGAAAACCTTAAGGATTCATATTACGCTCAAACGTCCACAAAACCTTCTGAGTCCCCCAGTGGAAACGTCCCTCGTTTTCTCTGGTTCCTTGATGACGTTATCGATAGGCCCTCTTTGTCTAAAGGTAACTTTGAATATAATCCGCGGATTTCGTAGCAAGACGCTGTATGTTGGGACCTGTTGCCATCCAACCCTTTGTAATCAATTTAATTTTGCTTTTGATAGCTCATTCAGAGCATTGTTAGTGAGGATAATAGTAGGGAATGAAACTGAGTTCATAGTCTCAGTTTCAACGTCAGAGTGTACAGTAAATTAATTCATCGAAATAGAAGTAGGTGGACTCCCTGACCTATTTTGAGTGAGGGTGCCGCGGGCATTTCAACTGTTAATAAGTGCTCGCCCCTTCACCCATACAGGTAGGCCATTCCACTCTGTGTTGTAATTCGCCCTTCTTCAAGTGATTTGACCCAATTAATAGTTGATTGTGCAAGTGTTAGAGTAACGTAGTTGATATGCTCTGAGTGAAGTCATATTTACGTCTTTAACGTCCCCTAAAATGTGATGTCGTGTCACTGTTAGTAAGTGCTCGCCCCTTAACCCATACAGGTCCCTAACGCAGCCTAGGCCGTGTTTGTAGGGTGGATGTTGTATCCACTATGTCTGGGGAGATGTCCCAAGTCCAGTAGGATCAGTTACCTTCGGGAGACCCGACCGTCAGACACTTCAGACTACCTATGGCCCCCATAGCTGGCTGGTCTGGCCCTAACGCTAGATCTGCGAGGTGACCCCGGATCACCAAGCCACACACCACTACCAGCCCCCATCATTGGTGGATGAGTGTCTAACTCAGTAGGGCTATTTGTGTGGTGGGGTTAATCCACTGGGATCTTCAGAGTTCGTCGGAAAGTACCCATGGTGGCAGGACCCCATGGCGGTTGTTTGAGTATCACTCCTGACGACCGAGTGTTGTAGTGGCAGTTGCCCCTGGTCTTTATGGTGCTAAGTGACTATAAGAGTTATGTGTTATTGAGTATGTCCACCCAGTAGTGGTGGGAGTATGTTGAGCCTGAGGGCATAGTACCGGATTTCGTCTGTTGGTACATATATATTCTTTCTCCTACATTCATATTAATGTTTAAATAAATTTTGTATTTGTATATTGTGTCTATTATTTACCTACAGTATCTACCGTTATTTCTTCCCTATTACTTGATACTATCATTACATATACCCACGAGCCTCCTCTCGTCACGCTACCAATGGTAATAAGTATGAGAGTAAAAAGAATTGTTACTGACACACAGTCCATTATAAAATGGTGGCAGCGCAGGCCCTTATAAAATGGTGGCAGCTATGGTGATGTAATGAACATAGTATCGAGTTGGGAGGAATGACTGTGATTCTGTAGTTTTCTTAACTGTGAGTTATAAACATTTCTCTGTAAGGGTATTTAATAACCATTCCACTGTAACTAATGAGTATTTCAGATTGCTAATAATTTTGTTCCATATTTTTCCAAGGTACAGATTTTTGTGGTGGTTTGCAGAGAAAGTGAAATAAGTTCAAAGAAATACCTTGGAGTTAGGTTAGAAAACAAAAAGTCTTGTTTAAAGTGAATGATACCTGCAACAATAACTTGAGTGTAGAGTGTGAATAAGGTTCATTTATATTTGAAGAATTATGATGTGTAACAATCTGCCCATTTTTTTTTCCCCGTTGTTAACTCGGGTATTACTTACAGACAGTGAATACATGTTCGGGCCGTGGCACTAGTTTGTGAAATGTTTTCATCGTGGGAGTGCCCAGTGTTTTAATTCTGAGTTGCTAACAGAAGCATTGCACTATATGCAAAGGTTAAGTGGATGCTAATTCTGTACTTGTAATATTCTTTAGTTTGTGTTAGGTAGGATATATATTCCATTTACTTAATATCTCGGGGTATTTTACAGTTCCTTGTATTAATATTTCTATGTATATTAGGGTGTGTCATAGGAGGGAAGATCAGCTAAAACTAATGGCCCATCACTTTTTTGGTAGATTTTAGTGTATATAAACAGAAAATAATTTCAGTTTGAATATTTTGCAACCTTTTGCTAGGTAAATTTTAGCTTGAAATTTATCGAAAATCTAACGTACAGCTGCATTAGTGCATTACAATTAAATAGTGAACATTGCTTTCTGACTTCATTCTTTAACAACCCAACTAACAATATTTTTTTCTGTTTCAGATTCTGATGCATTTATAAGTTGATAATATTTGCGATGGCTGCTTGTGTCAGGACGAGGAACCAAAAATCCAGCCATCTCAGTCACTATCTTGGGTCTGGGAGAGAGCTCCTGAAGTCGGAGTTGCCTACATTGAGAGATGCTTTGAGATACGGTGTTTTAATCAGGCAAATCAGTGAAAAGAACCAAAGAACTTACACAAACAAAGACATTGCCAGTGATATGACCAAAGCTGTCTTGGCGCAGTACACTCTGGCTAACGCTCAGTTCAAGCCTCCAGTCATAACAAGTCAGAAGAAGATTAGTGAGAGACTGCTAGCCAGTTGGGAAAAGGCAAGAGATATCTCTCTTGGGAGAGGAAAACTTGCAGTTAAGGACAGCTTTGCCAAGCAACTGGACCAGTTATTTGACATAATTACTTGCAAGTGCCCAATTGTTCTCTGTCCTGAGTTTGGATGCGATCGTGACTGTAAATCCGAGGCCCACATCTCCTGTATTTGCAAGCGTGAACTGAAGATTCCTGTGATCGAACTGGCATTTGTCAAAGCACAGAGAGAGAAGACTGGCAGTATAGGGGCTCTCATGATTTCTAGCCAAGATATTCCGGAGTCCAAGAGACAGGAGGCTGCCACAGAGAGACAGAAGAGGAGAAGAGTTGCCGAGGAAAAGAGACTTGAGAAGGCCCAGGGTGAGGTAAAAAAGGCCGATGATTGGAGTCAAGCTGATTCAGAGTTTAATGACTTCCCCATGGCTGATCCGAGTGCTGACCAGGAGAATGGTGACTTTGTCCCTAACCCAGAAAATAATGATCCCAAACCTTCCAGGCATAAGATTCGAAATAGGAAAGATATCCCGAGCATAGCTCTGGCCAGCATGCGACACCACACTGGTCTCAGAGAAACTGCAGAGATAGCAACAGCTGCCTGGATTGACGGTGGTTTGATAACACCTGATGATGTTCACCTGGTGATAGATCATAACAAAGTAAGGAGAGCTCAGGAGAAACTTGTCAGTAACCTAGAAGAGGAGTTTGATAAGGGGATAAGAGAAAATGGAATCAATTGTTTGTTCTTTGATGGGAGAAGGGATGACACTAAAGTGTTCATGAAAGTTGGAGATTCTGACAAGTTGTTCCCTGCCATGGTGAAGGAGGAACACTACTCCTGCTGCAGTGAACTAGGAGGGAAGTATTTGTGGCATTTCACTCCAGAGAAAGATGACATCAGGAAACCAGCTGAAATAGTGGCAGATAACATTGTGAACTGGCTCAGAGAGAGGAACGTAGACCATACCCTGCAGGCCATTGGAGGGAACAGCACCAACACGAACACAGGGTGGCAAGGGGGGGTCATACAGTGGATAGAGCGGAAGATTGGGAGGAAGCTGGTCTGGATTGTTTGTGACCTCCACACCAACGAGTTGCCACTCAGACATCTGATCCAGGAGCTGGATGGCAAGACTCTTTCAAACAACAGATGGTCTGGTCCTCTTGGCAAGATGCTGGACTCTGCCACCGAGCTTTGAAAAAATCACAGTTGGCCCTCCACTCGTTGAGCTTGCACATACTGTCATTGACGACCTGAGTACTGACCAGTACTATGGTTACATGATTTGCAGTGCCATCAAAACTGGGGTCATGCCTGATAGACTTGCTTACCTGCAGATAGGTCCAGTCTCACATTCTAGGTGGCTCACAACGGCTCTCAGGTTCTGCAGAATTTGGGTCACTCATCATAAACTGAAAGGGAACCAGCTTCACAACCTGAGAATTATTGTCCAAGTCATCGTGAGTGTCTACTTGCCAAATTGGTTCAACACCAAGGTCAAGTCATCGTTCTCCGAAAGTCCGAGGCATGTTCTCTTCCAGCTTGAGCTCCTGAGGAGTCAGCCAAGGAAGGTTGTTCAGATTGTGGAGCAGACTGTGAGAAGATCTTCCTGGTATGCTCATCCCGAGGCAGTTCTGCAGACAATGCTCTGCAGTAAGGATGAGGAGGAGAGAAGAGTGGCAGTCAAAAAGATCTTGGATATGAGACTTATGAGAGGATCTGGGCATGACCAATCAGTTGGTGACGATTCCTTCAGGGTCAGGAAGACTCCTGAAGTCAATCTAGGTGCCAAGACCCTCACTGATCTCATAGATCTGGATAACATCCAGGCTGGCAGTGAGCCCCCTCTTACCTGCAGCCTCACCAATGTTCAAGTCAGAGCTTTCCTGGACAACCCCATGCATGTCCCTGCCTGGCCCTCGCACACCCAGAGTATAGAGCGTTGTGTACAGCAAGTGAGCGAGGCCAGCAGTCACGTGTACAGCCAGGAGAGGAGGGAAGGCTACATCCAAGCTCAGGTGGTCAGCAGGGAGGTGATGACTAGAAACAGAAGCAAGAAAGACATGTTCTCTATGGTGTGCAGCAACACCGGGTCGTAGTAGTAAAACCAGTTTTTGTATTTGATGATTTTGTTTTCTAAAGGAATATTAAATTAAATAAATGTGTCAAGATCATTCGTTTCACTACTCTGGATCATTTTCATCCTAATAAATTAACCTGATACATTTACTTTACTTTAAATAAGCTATTTAGTGGTGTTGGTAAAAGGGTGGGAATACTGAATTTTCATAAGATTTCAAGTTAAAATTTACCTAGCAAAAAATGAAAACCTTTCAAATCTGAAGATATCACATAATTCTGCACATAGAACTACATCATTAATACCATGGGCCGATTTTTCAAACTCAAAAAAAAAAAATTCGCCTCCGTATGACACACCCTATTGTATATGCTATAATTTTAAAGTGTACTTTAATCAGGTGCTAACGGTTCATTATTGGGTGAAACGTTGTATATTATGTGAACTCTAATGCCAGTATACTTTCAGAATACAGTATTATATATGTGAGGACCTTATGGTGATACGGTATATGGAAAGTGTTATACAAGTGTATGGACCCAGAATTGTGAATACAGAAATTCGTGAAGTGTTCACGCAGTGTTGCAACATACAGAGTTTGGGTGAATAGCAAATTGTCTCAGTGTATTTTTCATGCAATACTATTATCTTTTGGGAGATTAATAATCTGAACAGTATTTTGAATAGTTGATGCATGGAATGTTAAGTCGTATTGCAGAAAATCAGTACCAGTCCTTGGGTCTTGAGTGAGCACTGTGCATGTTATTGTATTTACAGTGGGTTATAGTATTGATTTGTTGTAACACGATGGCAGATGCTAACGCGAATCAGGGGACCATGACGGCCAAAACCGTTGTTGAACTAGCAACAGAAGTCCAAGCTCTTCGGGCTAAAGTCGCTGAGTCTATGGCTACAGTAAGGAGACAACAGGCGTTGCTTGGTGAACGGAGGGAAGAACCGGCTGTACCTACTCTCCCTGCCGTGGTTCCACTTTTGTCCCCTCCTAACGATATGCCAAGCCGATCTCCTGGCCCCCATTACCTCTAATACATTCCGAGGCTGTCCATTGACAACCTCGTTGGTCTTAACGCAGACAACATCCTAACTAACTTCTGTAAGAGAGTAGCGTATAACGCAGTTAGCTCAAGGGATAGATGGTATGTAGCTACCGACCGCATGGACCAGCAAGTTGAAGCCATGGTCCAAGTAGAACCTGGTACCGATGAGGAAGATTGGGATAAACTTAAAGTAACCTTGCAGAAATTGTTTGTGAAACAAATCCCCCTGGAAGATCCCTGGGAGGAATTTGCGCGATTAGAGTACAATTTGGAAGATGATCCCCGTCGTTTCTTGAGCCAACTTAAATTAACTCTCACAATCATTTTCCGCCAGTATGGGCCCATGGAAGGTAAAGAACAAACGTTGAAAGATAAATTGTACGACCCTTTGCCAAAACAGTTGAAAGAGGAATTGAAGTTTTACTATTCCCCTTGTTGCCCAGTAGACACGATGGCCGCACTTTTGGAGAGACTCCGACACACCTATCTGAAAGGTAGCAGAACTGGGTATCCCAGTATCCGGCAAGTTCAAAAGCACGCGAACCAAGAACTTCCAGTAAAGAATGAAAGAGCCAGTAGGGCAGAACGAAACGTAACAGGAGGAGCTTGTGGTACCAGTAGTCAGCGAGATCGACACGCTGCAGCCCTATTCGAAAGTCCTCGTAAAAGGTTAGTTGGAAGGCGACAGGGACCTTACTGTCCATATTGCCGAACACAGAGTCATGATACCTCTACTTGCCCCTTAAATTCACCCCCATGTTCATGTTGGGATTGCTTAGAAGTAGGGTGTCGGAGAAACAGTCAACGCTGCCCCGGACGCTCAAGTCGTCGGCATTATCCAAAGTATTGACATAAGAGGATTCCTTGCCAATGTGTCTCCTTGCATGTGGTTTACTGTTAATGAACGTGTCTGTCCTGCTTTAATAGATACAGGTAGTGAAGCCACCTTTATTAAGGAGAGTTTAGTAAAAACTTTGAATTTGCAACCCATCAAACCTTGTAAACATAGGTACCAGGGTGTTACGGGAGATGAGTTAAAAATTAAAGGTAAAGTAGTCATAACAGTCCAAGTAACACCACAGTTGAAAGTCAGACACCATGCCATTGTGGTGGATGATAAATACTTTGATGCAGAATTACTATTCGGAGCAGATCTCCTCGGCAGATTTAGAGTAACATGGGAACGTAAAAGGAAACATTTCATTTGGGCAGGCCATTCACATGAATATGGGAGAGTGTTGACGAGAGAGCACATGAAAGGAATCAAATGCGTCAATAGATTGTCGTTAAAGCCCGATGTACCTTGTCCACCACAGTTGAAGAGTCTCCATATTGATAGGAAGACTATTGTACGAGGCCACCATGCACCGATCATATCCATCAAAGTGAAAGTAGAGAAAGGTCAAATTCTGAGCGTACGATTCACGCATAAAAGTTTCAACCAACAACCAGAGATATGTGTTAGAGTACAGCCAGATTCACGCATATATTTGCCAGTAAGTAATTGTACAGATAAATCAGTGTTTTTGAGAGCGTGCACTGTCATTGGCGAATATGAGTTAATCCCGGAGGAGATAATAATCTCATATGTTGACGTTAAAGGAAATCACTTGGGGCATATTCAACAGGTCTATGACAAATTGTGTAAAGTAAAGTCTTCAACTGAATTATCCCTTTGTGCACCTCATCACCTAGCCATTCAAACAGAAGGGGAGAGGAGATCCTCAAACCAGTTAAAAGTAAATGTAGGTGATGATCAGAGAGTACCATCCTTTGACTGTGTAATTTGTGCCGGAATTCCCAACAGTCCAGTAAAGAAGGTCAGACATGTCCAAGAGAATTCCAACAGTATGATACCGGAATGTGACGAAGTAAAAGGCGGAACCACTAGACAAGAGAAGTTGAACGAGTTAATTAGAAACCAACAGTGGAACCATCTAGACAGAGACATGCGTAAACATTTGCGGAAAGTAATTTTAGCTCATGATTCCTTGTTTGTTTTAGGACCACATGAAATAGGGTCAATTGCTGGTATGCCCGCTAACATTCAGCTCGCCAACCACAATCCTGTCCGAGGACCACAGTATAGACACCCAGAGAAAGCAAAAGAGATAATTAAAGAAATGATAACAGATATGAAGGATTGTAATATCATTGAACCATCGACTGCCGCCTGGTTATCCCCCATTGTTCTGGTAACAAAACCCAACGGTTCAACCCTTGCCACGAATTGATGAATTAGTAGAGAAAGCTGCGGGAAATAAATATTATGCCACATTAGATTTGAAGGATGCGTATTATCAGGTCATTCTTAACGATAGTAGCCGAGATCTAACTACTTTTAGCGATGGGTACAATCTATGGAGGTTCACACGCCTTCCGTTTGGGCTCTCGGCTAGTCCTGCCGTTTTCACTCGAGAAATAAACAGAGTATTAGCTCCCTTAGTAGTTGAAGACTGGGTACGAAACTATCTTGATGATGTTATAGTATGGGCTCCTGACTTCCCCACCTTGTTGCAAAGACTCGCCAGAGTATTTGAGAGATTTGAAGAGATGGGTATTGAACTAAATTTGTCTAAGTGTCAATTTGGCCAAAAGTAAGTTAAATTCTTAGGACATGTAGTTTCAGAAAGAGGCATTGAGCCTGACCCAGAAAATGTCCAAGCTCTGACTGAGTGTAAACCCCCAACTAATGTTAAACAAGTCCGCCAATTTTTGGGTATGTGTGGATTTTACCGTAAACATGTTCCCGGGTTTGCCAAAGTAGCTTACCCCCCTCGCTGAGTTAACGAAACAGACTGTTGATTTTGTATGGTCCAATGAGTGTCAAGAAGCATTTGAGAAGTTAAAGCAAGCACTAGCTTCATACCCAGTTCTTGTCAAGGCAGATATTTATAAACCGTTCGAACAGCATAGTGATGCCAGCAATTTCTGTGTAGGCGCTTCCCTTAATCAGGTACAAGAAGATGGCTCTTTGCGACCAGTGGGTTATTTTTCTAGAAAGTTAAGGCCGGCAGAAACTCATTATTCCACCACCGATAAAGAAGCGTTAGGCATTGTATTAGCGTGCAGGTTCTTCCATCATTTTCTTTGGGGTACGCAGTTTACAATTAAGACAGATCACCAACCTCTAACCTCCATCTTTAGAAAGAAAACCAAAAGTCAGCGAATGAACCGTTGGATCTTAGAAATGAGAGATTACGCCTATGACATTGAATACAAACCCGGTAGAGCTAAGGTAGTAGCTGATGCATTAAGTCAACCAGTCAGAACCTTGAGAAAAGTCTGCAAGACCATGTTGCTGCTCAATTTCCCACACCAGAAGGTTTCACACAGGCAGAATTTGGTAAGGAACAACAAAAAGAACCAAGATGACAAGAGCTAAAACAGTATTTAGCAGGAGGTAAAATTCCACAACATAAGTACCCAAAGGCCACAGTTGATAGTTTTGAAGTAATAAATGGAGTTTTTTATCTAGTAAAAGAACAACTTGATAAAGCATTGAAGTATTGTCTAGTAATCCCTCAACATTTACGTAAAGCCGCATTAGAGTTGGCGCATGACAATGCCACCTCAGGTCATTTAGGACTGTGGAAGACCATCACCCGAGTAGCAAATTTGTTTTATTGGCCTAACTACCGTAAAGATTGTGTTGATTATGTAGCATCATGCGAGATGTATCAAAGGTTCAAGGGAACTAAGGGACTTATGCAGCTTTGGCAAGAATTACCAGTAGTAACCAAACCACTAGAACGAGTTTTGGTAGATTTTGTAGGTTATGTATATAAGCTACTGTGCTGAGTAGCAACCCTGTATATAAGCTACTGTGCCGAGTAGCAACCCTGTATATAAGCTACTGTGCTGAGTAGCAACCCTGTATATAAGCTACTGTGCCGAGTAGCATTTATATATATTATCACGTGGCAACACTGCACGTTATGTGGCACCATTTCCCCGAGGCTGCCATATGGCAAGGCAGCCTCAGTCTGACTGTGTGAGCCGTGCATGGCACACGCGAGTCACCACTTGTATTTCTCTCATCCATAATAAACGGACTTCAGTGTTATCCAGTGTTTCCCTACCCATCACTGCATTCCTCAGGGAACACTTGTAACCACCATGGCGCAGTGATTGGGATCTGTGGACTTACACGTGTGTAAACAATGCCGAGACAGTTACGTCTGCCGGTGATGCATCGACTCATAGTGTGTTGTGTTGTGTTGCGCTGTGTTTCGCCGCTATGTGCAGTGTTGGGCCGTCACAGTGCGTTTTAGTGACGGTGGCAGTGTTAGTGTCAGTGTATTAGTGTGTGTCTAGAACTGAGAGTTGAGCATTGGCCTGTTTTTTTGTGGTACCCACGGAGCACGCAGGCGTACACCCTTCTCGTGTGACATCCCGGGAGACACTGACGGTCTGTCTCACTCCCGCCGTGTCTCCAGCCACCGGCATTAAGGCCACCACGAAGTGCTCTCTCAGACACACACACACACACACACACGCACGCACTTGCTCACGGACAGAACAGTGGACGCTATGCGTATTTCTGCGCTGTTTATGTCATATATATGTGGTTCGAGCTGTTGAGGCGCCACTTTATATACTAAACAGTGCAGTCCACGCACACATATAGATGGGAGGTAAAAAGGGACAACGTCAAGATGGGAGACACGACTCCCCACCACCTTCTCCTCCACCGGGCGCAGACTCTCATCCTCCACCTCCAGTGACGGACATTGCCACAATTCTGAGGTGGATGGACGACCGGGACGAGAGACGCAGAGAGATGGAACTTCAGAGGGAGGAGACACGAAGAGAGGAGGAAAATTTGCGTTTGGAGGCACTATTGGCGACCCTGGCGCTAACCCACCCTCCCTCACTCGCAGGTAGCGCGCTTCAAGGCACCAGTACACTCCCTCCTCCACCACACCAGCGTCCTCCAGGTACTCTTGCTACCCCAACAGCTCCCAAGGCATCTGTTCAACCCCCACCCGCCCTCTCACCAGACGTCACGTTACAGCTTTTTCGTGAGTGGAGGTGGCGTTGGACAGATTACTCCACGATGGTGGACCTTGACAGCATGCCTCCAAACAAACAGTTCATCCAACTGCGGATGTGTTTGTCGCTGGAGACCCAGAGAGTTTTGGAGCACACGTTGCAAGTGCCTCCCGATTCTACATCTTCAGTGACGGATGTGCTCGACCTTTTACAGGAGCACTTTAAAGGTTGGAATAACGAGGCTTTGCATCGCCGCGCCTTCACCAGCTGCAAGCAGGCGGAGAACGAATCCTTTGACGACTTTTTTGTACGCTTGAAGAGTTTGTCAGAGGAGATCGACGTCTGCAAGGCGCACAGCCGGGAATGTGAGGAAGCCTGGATCAAGCACGGGATCTTGGCAGGTGTCAGGCAGGAAGAGTTGGTACAGCGACTCATCCCTCTGGACGCTTCCTCCACACTCCAGGTGGTAGTGACTGAATGTCGGTCATACGAGGCCACTAAGTCCGCCACCTCTGCCTTACGGGCCCCTCCTGCTGTGAGAGCAATCTCTCAGTACAAGAAGGGTAAGAAGGCGGCCAACAACGCGAAGGCTGCCACACGTTCTTCCACGCCTCCGCCTAGTGCTTCCTGTGGCAGCTGTGGAAAGCAGCACGGCCCCAAGACTTGCCCGGCCACCGACGCACTGTGTCGTGGAAGTGACCGTAAGGGCCACTGGTCTAACACAGACAGGTGCCCTGCACGAGGCCGCAAGTGTCAGGCCTGCGGTCGCTATGGACACTACGACAAGTGCTGCCGCCAACCGAAGCCCAAAAGCCCGAGACGAGGAGGAAAGCAGCGCACTTCCCTCGGGGTGGTTCGCACGCAGCCCCCTCCAGATGGCCCACGCAGCCCCAAGCAGCAGCTGAGTCACAACAGGAGGGTGGACTCGACCACACGCCCCAGAGCTACCCCTTCCCCTACCATCCGCGTCGCCGTCACACACAGTGATGTGTCGGGTCACATCGAGGTGATACCGGACACCGGCGCCGATACTATGGTGATTGGGTTGAAGCACCTCCAGAAACTGGGCCTCACCAAACGTGACCTGGGACCACCGCTGCAGCTGCTGCACTACAATGCGGACGGTTCCCAGATGCCGGACGCTGTGGGCTCCTTTCAAGCGGAGATCACTTACGGCGACAGGTCGTGAAACGGATGGATCGACGTGCAGCCTACTATCGCGACACCCTTGTTGTCGTGGGAGCTCCTCAAGGAGTTATGCGTGGTGCCCAGAGGCTTTCCCGAGCAGATCCTAGCTGCTCGTTACACCGCCAGTAGGGTGCGTGAGTCGACGAGCGACGTGCCTGGCGCTGCCACACGGAGCTGCCCAGAACCCGCGTCCACTCCCATCCACACAGGACGCTCCCCTGCCCAGATCCTGTATGGTCACCCTCTCCGCTCTTGCGTTCCTACACACGCCAAGGCCTTTGCGAAGGACTGGCAGACCAAAGCCGAGAGCTGTGACCGCCGCGCCGCTTCACGTGCCCAGGACGCCAAGGCTCGGTATGACGACCGTGCCCGCCCTCTTCAGCCAGTGGAGATTGGTGCCCTTGTCCGC
Organism: Homarus gammarus; assembly: GCA_958450375.1. Lineage (NCBI taxonomy): Eukaryota > Metazoa > Arthropoda > Malacostraca > Decapoda > Nephropidae > Homarus > Homarus gammarus. The sequence goes on along the minus strand of CAUDMG010001352.1, from coordinate 66,740 downwards.
GTCCAGGACCCGACGACGACACGTTGGGACAAGGTGGACATAGTGATGGGCGTCGGCCCGTCGCGGGACTACAAGGTCAGGATGCCGAGCGGCCGTGTCTGGTGGAGGAACCGCCGCTTCCTCCGGCCAGTCCCATCCCCCTGCTGCTGGCCCCCTGACTGAGGACGAGTCACCAACACCTCACGAGGATCCGCCCCACAGTGCACCTCGACGCTCAGAGTGACTTAGGACTAAGAAGTCTGCTCAAGACAAAGACTATGAGCATGAGGGGGGAGGGAGATGTAGGTTATGTATATAAGCTACTGTGCCGAGTACCAACCCTGTATATAAGCTACTGTACCGAGTAGCATTTATACATATTATCACATGGCAACACTGCACGTTATGTGGCAACATTGCCCCGAGGCTGCCATATGGCAAGGCAGCCTCAGTCTGACTGTGTGAGCCGTGCATGGCACACGCGAGTCACCACTTGTATTTCTCTCATCCATAATAAACGGACTTCAGTGTTACCCAGTGTTTCCCTACCCATTACTGCATTCCTCAGGGAACACTTGTAACCACCAGATTTGACTGACATGCATTCAGGGATCAGTGATTACCGATATGTGTTAACGATTATAGATCATTACTCAAGGTTTGTTAACTTCTATCCATTGCGCACGAAGACAACGCAAGAAGTTACCCGTGAATTTGAGAAATTTGTTAATGTCTTCGGTAGTCCTAAAGTAGTGATTGCGGATAATGGAGGAGAATTTACTGCCGCACAGTTCAGGGAGCTCTGTCGATTAACTAACATTTAGGTGTATTTTACCTTGCCTTACCACCCCCGAGGTAACGGTATCACGGAGAGAATGCACCGAACTTTTAAGAACATTTTGTCAATCATGTGTGAAGATAACCCGCGTCTCTGGCCACGATTCTTGGGTCCGACCCAATATGCGTTGAACACTTCTGTTCACACAACGACTGGAGTGCAGCCACACTTCGCGTTCTTCTCCCGGCATGCACAGAGACAAGTGGGCATTGAGTTACCACTAATAGAAAGCGAGAGTACTGAAGGGTTGAGAGAAGCTCACAGAGTAATTAAAGAAACTTCTGAACGAATGTCTAGAGAATTCCGGAACGTAGCAAACCGAGATAGAGTCAATCAGACAGTACAGCTAGGGGAAATTGTTTGGGTGAGAGATGAAGCTCCTATCTCAGGTACCAGTAGGAAATTAAATGCTAAGTGGAAGGGCCCACATACAGTAACTGAGGTCATCCGCAATGGTGCAGCGTATGAGTTAACCCACCTTTCAGATGAGACAGAAGTAATTCGACGAGCAGCAGAAAAGGTGAAAAGATGTATCAACAGAGATATGTTTGTCCATGTAAATGTCATCCAGGTTGCCCCTAATGATTCTTCCTCAGAATCAGAGCCTGATGAGAGAGATGCTATACGGGATGAGGAGAGAACAGTAGTTGCTCCTGCTCCCGGATTTCCCGTAAGGACGAGAAAACCAGTGGTGAGACTGGATCTTTAAAAAGCAGTGGGCTTTTTAAGTGACCCTCATTGGTTGATAATGAAGTGTGCAATCAGTTATAAGTAACTTGTGGTAAAGGGAGAGGTAAAGAATTGATGATTTTTTTTTTATTGAAAATTTTTTACAGAGGAATGGTCAATTTGCAGTAAAAGACAGAGATTGGAAGATGTATTGGCAGTTATGCTGTAACGGGCCGAATTTTCTCTTTTTATAATTTACCATCCAGATATCATTTTTCTGTTAGTCTTCTTATTTATTCATATACTTCTATGTTCGTTGTAGCATTCTTTCCAATGAGTGTCCTGTTTTATATAGTTATCCTTCTTCAATTCTTTACATATATACTTATTCTTATATATTCTTGCTTATATTCTTATATGTTCTTTATCTCTATATACCTTATATTCTTCTATATTCTTATATAAGTAGCTCGTATGCTTCTCTGCTTATATTTTCAAAGTCAATGTTCTTTCTTTTCATTTCCTTTCATATATTATAATCTCTTCCATATATTTTGTTCTAATCATATTCTAAACCATGGATTAACCTGGGAAACCATGTCTTTCTTATTACTGTACAACACTTATTATACTTGCACCGGTAGACCTGCCACCACCCAGGATTTTTCTAGAATATAACATATCTTAGTTAAATGTTAGGTAGCGAGCTTCTAGGCACGTGAGTTAGTTATTTTCTGAGAACCAATGTGGGAAAGGATAGAGTGGTGATACTCGTAGACGTAGATTACAAATTCAATATTTATTAACACAGTGATTGGATAAGATGCATCTTAGATTCACTCAGACAAAACAGAACTGCAATTTATTTATTAAGTCATCAAACACTTCAAGAACTTATTACCTCATTAAATACCTCCAAATACTTATTACTTCAATCGACAATTGTGGTATTGTCACTCTGCCAAATGATATTCAGTACTGGGTATACACCAGATATCACTGGACCCTCAGGTCTTACCTTACCAAGTAGCAAATTAACTCTTCAGTTCATGGTTATATCATTATACTCTCAGATTATCATTTCATGGTCACTACCGATGAATACATAACACACTGGACAACTCCGCAATTATCTCAACATACAATACCTCCTGTTAATTCACAAGGAACAACATGGCACTTTCAACTCTCATTCAGTGGTTCAATACTTAACCTGGGATACTATATTTCTGCTAGTTATCCCCCAAACAAGATACAATAATACTTGGGCCTATGTAACTGTGAGGAATGTCCCAGGGTAATGCTGGTCTCTGCAACAAATGAAGATCACTGTTAGGGGTCGGTTGTAGACCGACACACGCCCAGGGGGCTGGCGCCTGATTTGCAGGAAACGGACTTCCCAATTTAATCCTGTCGAATTAACGGCATCGTCCAACCCGGTTACCGACCCACGTTAGCCGATGAGTATTCAGCTCAACACACTGGGGAGACGTTGAGGAAGAGTCACGAATGCGTAAAAGTCTAACTTCAACTATACAAAACATACGCCTGGCAACGGTTCAGACGATATCTAAATCTCTACGTTACTCGACTTAATTGGCACAGAATTCACTATGTTAACACATGAACACTGATATTCACCAAAATTGACTAAGTTAAACTGAATTAATAGACAGCGGGGAACACACGTTAACATACCTGGAGAGACGTTGAGGAAGAGTCACGAATGTGTGATTCTCCCTCGTATAGAGGTATATACGTGCACCCGCGGGGCAGCTTGGGCCTCCGTATTCATACCAGAAGGGTCGATCTTACCAACAACATAACTTCTCTATCATTTTGGATCACTGTATACTTGGTTATGAACTCCGGTGTTCTTGATCAGGGTAATTTCCTATGTCTATTCATATAATCTAATCAGAGGTTGAGCTTGCCAGGAAAAGGTGGAATATACACGTAGATAACATTAATTCTGCAAGCTCAGGCCTGAGGCGAACAAGGCGCTATTCACGGGGAGGCGCTAGATCTTGGAGATTATACCAGTTGACAGAATAGTTCAGGAGATTAATGACTTTCTTAAATAGACAACTGACACTAACTAAACTATAAACATCAGATTCTCTGATGTCGGGGCGACAAAATGATATAACTTCAGGCGCGATCAGAAACTCATGGATACCCCCACGGACGACATAAAATACGTCACTCTAGCTGGCAAACTCGGCACTCACTTACTTGACACGTTTTACTAGCAATAAGGACAGTTGAAGCGTTCTACCCCACTCACAATGGATCTTGAATGTTCCCACTGTAAACAGACATATCTAGGTTGACTCAAAACAAGGGTGTTCTCTCTCACACTCAAATTCATTTTATAGAGAGGTTGGTTTCAGTAAGTCAGAGAAAATGGGATAACGGAGGGCTGAGGTGTCTTGAAGTGATGAGAAAACGGACTCCTCAGATGGAGGACTCAAATGAAAGCCGAGTTACATGTTTTGTGGGCTATTGAGCGCAATGTGAATCATTTGATTTTGGCGCTAACTGACGTGTAAGACCGTGGTCGTTACAATACAATCATCTGAAGGGTATCTGTTACTAGTTTGAGTAAAGATACCAGTGGTGAATTCTCAAGTTCTGGTTAGCAAGTCCTACGTAGGCTGGGTGTTGTTGGTATACAGGTGTAGAGTTCGTGACTTTCAGGGAGTATTCGGGCATAGAAATATGGTGCTATTACTTCTACATGGCAAATGCCATAAGTACAGATAGCTTTTGGTTTGGTGGTGTTCTCATGAGGACCGTTTCGTTAGCATTGAATTCTTGGGAATTCCCGCTCGTTCGGAGTCCCTTGAATGGTGCTGCCTCTTGCGAGTGCGACATGACTCTTTAGATTAAGGGCAAACAAATCATTCCTTCGACTTGATGGGGTCCGTTCGTCTATGTCTTAGCTTGAGAAATCTATGTTAAATCTCAGTGTGTCCTGTAAGTATTTGACCACTCGAGTGAAAGAAACTTTCATGGCCTATGAACATTGAAATTTGAGTTCTGTAAGGAAATTTTGAGTGTGCACTTTATCGACCGATGTGAGGGTGTATTTTGTAACATGTAACACCATTTATTATTATATGATATGAGGTATCTAACCCAATTCATTATTATTCTATGAGATGATGTATCTAACCCCATTTATTATTATATGATATGATGTATGTAACACCATTTATTATTATGATATATGATGTATCTACCCCCACTCAGTATTATTATATGATGATGTATCTAACCCCATTCAGTATTATTATGACATGATGTACCTAACCCCATGTGTTATTATTTTTGGTGCTATTATGTTATGATATATGTATCCCAATATATTTTTTATGAAGGTGTGTCACATTCTAGTTGTATGTTAACAAATTTCCAATTCTTTTGCCCAATTCTGACCACCGGTAGGGAATTATTTTTCTATTTTATTGATATAATATGCGCAATGTTTTGTATGGGGATTTATATTTTGTATTAATCATTTAATGTGTATGTCACTACTTACGTGTTTTCTGAACGTTACCGCATAATATAAATCTTGGGGAAGGGGGAAGCTTTGTCATGATCGTGATGACGGCTAACCTGAAAACCTTAAGGATTCATATTACGCTCAAACGTCCATAAAACCTTCCAAGTCCCCCAGTGGAAACGTCCCACGTTTTCTCTGTTTCCTTGATGACGTCATCGATAGGCCATCTTTGTCTAAAGCAGGGGTCACCAAACTACGGCCCGCGGGCCGGATCCCAAGTCCTTCCCCGGCTCGTGGTAGCTCCGCCTACGCTCTGACGTTACCAGAGCTTTCGTTCTGGCTTGCAAGTAATGAACAGAATGATTATGCGGCCCGCGCTCGTCATTCTTTCAGTTATCCGGCCCACTGTGAAAAAAGTTTGGTGACCCCTGGTCTAAAGGAAACTTTGAATATAATCCGCGGATTTCGTAGCAAGACGCTGTATGTTGGGACCTGTTGCCATCCAACCCTTTGTAATCAATTTAATTTTGCTTTTGATAGCTCATTCAGAGCATTGTTAGTGAGGATAATAGTAGGGAATGAAACTGAGTTCATAGTCTCAGTTTCAACGTCAGAGTGTACAGTAAATTAATTCATCGAAATAGAAGTAGGTGGACTCCCTGACCTATTTTGAGTGAGGGTGCCGCGGGCATTTCAACGGCTAGTAAGTGCTCGCCCCTTCACCCATACAGGTAGGCCATTCCACTCTGTGTTGTAATTCGCCCTTCTTTAAGTGATTTGACCCAATTAATAGTTGATTGTGCAAGTGTTACAGTAACGTAGTTGATATGCTCTGAGTGAAGTCATATTTACGTCTTTAACGTCCCCTGAAATGTGATGTCGTGTCACTGTTAGTAAGTGCTCGCCCCTTCACCCATACAGGTCCCTAACGCAGCCTAGGCCGTGTCTGTAGGTGTGGATGTTGTATCCACTATGTCTGGGGAGATGTCCGAGGTCCAGTAGGATCAGTTACCTTCGGGAGACCCGACCGTCAGACACTTCAGACTACCTATGGCCCCTATAGCTGGCTGGTCTGGCCCTAACGCTCGGCCTGCGAGGTGACCCCGGATCACCAAGCCACACACCACTACCAGCCCCCATCATTGGTGGATGAGTGTCTAACTCAGTAGGGCTATTTGTGTGGTGGGGTTAATCCACTGGGATCTTCAGAGTTTGTGGGAAAGCACCCCATGGTGGCAGGACCCCATGGCGGTTGTTTGAGTATCACTCCTGACGACCGAGTGTTGTAGTGGCAGTTGTCCCTGGTCTTTATGGTGCTAAGTGACTATAAGAGTTATGTGTTATTGAGTATGTCCACCCAGTAGTGGTGGGAGTCTTATTGAGTATGTCCACCCAGTAGTGGTGTGAGTATGTTGAGCCTGAGGGCATAGTACCAGATTTCGTCTGTTGGTACATATATATTCTTTCTCCTACATCCATATTAATGTTTAAATAAATTTTGTATTTGTATATTGTGTCTATTATTTACCTACAGTATCTACCGTTATTTCTTCCCTATTACTTGATACTATCATTACATATACCCACGAGCCTCCTCTCGTCACGTTACCAATGGTAATAAGTATGAGAGTAAAAAGAATTGTTACTGATACACAGTCCATTATAAAATGGTGGCAGCGCAGGCCCTTATATTCTCAGGGGTCGCTAACTCACTCATGTTTTGCGGGCGTGGAGTTTAATAAGAATCATTAGTTAAATGGATCAGCAGTCAACGTGACCATGACAGTATTGGATGTACAGTGCAGCTTGGTGGTGGGAAGGCAGCATGGTTACAAGCGTGATGTAGAGAGAGCTGGTTGGTGAGGGTCCTCAGAGGAGGAGAGGCAGCTTGAAGGGCGGCATAGTCGCCGGCGGTAGCGAGGGCCGCCAGGCAGGAGTGGAGGATGAGGTGTTGCTTGCTGCGGCTGTAGGTAGAAAGAGAGGTAGGTCACCACGAGGTCAGGTCTTATATAGCGGAGGTAGGCTTGGCTTAATAGTTGACCTCCGTCATGTAAGGTGGCGCTGGTTGACCTAGACCACGAGGCATACACTGGGGAATTCGCGAGGTCGGATACTCAGCGACAAACAGCGTTTGTAGGGGAGGAATCCACTGCAACTGCACCAAGTGTGAGCTGTTTCAAGGCCAGACTTGACCAGCACTTTAGCAGGTTCAGATACATTCAGGAGCCAGTGCATCCTCAGCACTTGCCAACAGTGATATCCTTGTTAGCCAGAACATTTATTGCAGAGCTCTTTAGGAAATTGTAAATTTCCAGGTATTGAGACGAATTTTCTCTTTCCCGGAAAAAATGCACATCCTCAGAATTTTTCCCGGCATTGCAGAATCCCAGTTATCTGGCATTTTCAGACATTATGAGGGGAAGGATAAAGTTTTTCCGGTTAGGTGAAAATCACTCTTAAGATCCCCCAATAAATCATATAATCTCAGTGCTGCAGGCTAGCATCACAAAGTTGTCACAGAAAAATGGACATCTTTAACAGTTATTCCACTCTGTATGAACAGGGCAACTTAGAAATAAATAATATATGATTAAAAAAAAAAAAAAAAAAATTAAGAGTTTGATGCATATGTGTTGGGAAGTAAACTATGCTGACTCGCCAGCCCAGCCGTCACGGTTGTTACTTGTAGTGAAACTATAAAATTTGTGGAAAAATGTACACAATACTTTAATGTGGATTAGAAATAAAGAAGATATACTGCTGTAACGGGCCGAGTTTTCTCTTTTCATAATTTACCATCCAGATATTCTTTTCTGTTATGATTCTTCAATTCTTTAGTTATGAGGCTTGAAGATGGTAGTTACGCAGATTCTGACCAGGATAAAGCTGAGGCATTGAACAGCTTCTTTTCCTCAGTGTTCACAAGAGAGGATGCAACTAACCTTCCTGCGTTTGAGGACAGACGGTTCGACACAGCACTGACCCACATTGTGTTCACAGAAAAGGGTATTAGAAATAAACTGTCCAGGCTAAAGGTCCATAAGAGTCCCGGACCTGACATGGTGCATCCTAGAGTGCTAAGAGAGCTGTGCAACGAGCTTGCAGAGCCCCTGAAGATTCTGTTTTGTAAATGCCTGGATGAACAAATGGTCCCCAGTGAATGGAAAGTGGCTTATGTGAGTCCTATCTTCAAGAAGGGCGATAGTCACTCCACGAACAACTATAGACCGGTGAGCCTGACCAGCATAATATGTAAAGTACTTGAGAGTATTATCAGAGATGCCGCGATGGAACATCTACTACGAAACAACCTTGTAAAAGATTGCCAACACGGTTTTATGCCGGGGCGCTCCTGCTTAACACAATTGCTCAAGGTATTGGATATTTGGACCCATATTCTAGAACGGGGTGGTAATATCGACAATATTTACCTAGATTTTGCCAAGGCTTTCGACAGTGTACCCCATGAAAGGCTGAAAATCAAACTGGAAGGGTACGGAATTCGGGGAAATGTCCTAGCGTGGATGGAAGACTTTCTACATGACCGCAAGCAGTGTGTGGTGATTAATGGCACGAAATCGTCATCTGTACCTGTAACAAGTGGGGTACCGCAGGGTAGTGCATTGGGCCCGCTGTTGTTTGTTTGTTTCATAAATGACATGCCTGACGTTGTACACTCCTCCATACAAATGTTTGCCGATAATGGCAAGTTATTTCGGGAAATTAAGAACCAAGCGGACTGTGAAGAGCTGCAGAAGGACCTCTGTGGGCTCCAGGAATGGTCGAAGAAATGGCTGCTGAGATTCAATGTCACGAAGTGTAAGAGGATGCACCTGGGGCGTACCAACGGTAAGGAGGCGTATCATATATCCCAACGGGATGAAGAAAATGCACTTGTTGAGACTGTCTGTGAGAAGGACCTAGGTGTGTATGTTGACAATGAGCTGAAGTTCTCGGGCCATTGTGAGAAGAAGGTAAATCAGGCAAATAAATTATTGGGTCTTATAAGAAGGTCGTTCAGATATCTAGACGGTCCGTCCCTCGTGACGATCTTCAGGAGTGAAGTGCTTCCCCATCTGGAGTACTGTCACCCCATCTGGTCCCGGAGATATGCTAGGGACTGTCAGTCGGTTGAAAATGTTCAAAGGAGGGCCACCAAACTGGTGCCTGCACTTCGGCACCTCAGCTACCCTGAGAGATTGGAGCGCCTGAACTTGCCTAGCTTATACTACAGACGGGCAAGGGGGGACCTAGTTGAGGTTTATAAGCATCTCAGGGGGCACTACTCAGTTGAGTGTCCTTACTTGGAGCTGGCGGACGCTCGCCCCACAAGGGGTCACAGCTCAAGATTGAAGAAGCCGCAAGTCCAGAAAACCGTGAGGGCAAACTTTTTCGGAGTGAGGGTTGTAAACTCTTGGAACAATCTACCAGAGAGTGTTGTGACGGCACCGAGTGTGAGCTCTTTCAAGAGAAGACTTGACCAACACTGGAGCGGGTTCAGGTACATTCAGGAGCCGGCGCATGCCCAGTATTTGCCAACAGTGCGTGACAGAGACGTGACCGATCGCCCGGGCGGCTAGCGAGCCGATCTTTTGGTGAAGAATATAAATGAAAAGATCAGTGGCGAAGAGGATAAAAGTAAAAGTAAAGTAAAAGAGTATACTTTAGATTCTTCTACAAGTCATTCTCTTCTCAGTTATGTATGTTCTTTATCTTAAACTTTCATGATGTATATATTTAATAATTTCTATGCGGTGTCGTTAGTTCCACAATGTACATACCTGTCTTATCTTTCTTTTCTTGTACTTTCCAAGTCTTTCATTTCGTTCATATATATTATATTCTCAGTTTCAATGTTCTTACCTTTCGGGAGTATACTCTGTTTTATGTCTATTCTTATACATGGGTTAGTCTGGGGAACCATGTCACTCTTAGTACAACTCTTTTTATACTTACACAGGGTAGCTGCCACCACCCAGACTTTTCATTATATAACATAACTCATGAAAGGGTTTTGGGTAGTGTGGTAGATGTATAGGCACGTGAGTAAGTATTATTTTCTGGGAACCAATGTTAGGAGGAGTAGAGTGGTGATACTCGTAGATTACTAATTCAATATTTATTAACACAGTGAGTGGAGAAGATGCATCTTAAATTCACTTAGGCTAAACAGAACAGCAATTAACTTATTAAGTCATCAAGCACTTTAAGAACTTATTACCTCATTCACCACCTCCAAATACTTATTATACCATTAAACAACTCCAAGCACTTATACCATTCAACAACTATTACTCATTACTTCATTCGACAACTGTTGTCTTATTTCTTTGACAAGTAAGATTTATAAATGACTACACACTGTCAACAACACTGGACCCGCAGGTCTTACTTTAACAAGGAACAAATTTCCTCCTCAATTCTTGGTTATAACTTCATACTCTCAGGTATCCTTTCGTGGCTCTACCGACGAATACATAACACACTGGACAACTCCACAATTATAGTAATATACAATACCTCCTGTTAGTTCGCAAGGAACAACATGGTACCGTGAACTCTCATTCAGTGGTTCAATACTTAACCTGGGATGACTATATTTCTGCTAGTCATCCCTAAGCATGGATATTAATACGGCTCCATACACATAACCAAAAACAGTAGATAGACCATGATCATATGACGGAGTCAGTGGGCCGAAGTTGTTTACAGGCTCGCGTGCTAGCTCGGAGCGCCTGGCCCGGGAAAGGTTGACTACCCCCACAACAGCGTCTGGAAACGTGAAGGAAAAATCACAGGAGTGAATATTTAACTTAACTATACAAAACATACGTCTGGCACCGGTTCAGACGATAGCTAGATCTCTACTTTACTTGACTCAATTGGCACGGAAGGTACTATGTTAAAACATGAACACTGATATTCACAAAAATGACTAAGTTAAACTGAGTTAAGATGGCGGCGTGGAACACACGTGAACATACCTGGAGGAGAAATCACAGAAAGAGTGATTTCTCCTCGCGCGCCTGCATATATACGGGCCTGAGGGCATATTCCTACTAGAAAGACTAATTTTACTAACAATAGGCTCTCTATTCAAAGTAGTCATTGGACACCTAGCTGTGACCGTCAGTGTCACAGATGAGGCTAATTTTCTACATCTATATTTATGATTTAATCAGAGATTGAGTTTGTCAGTAAAGAGGTGAAATGGAGTTATATATGCGCTCGCAACTCTATTGGCCTGACCGCAAACCACATCCCAGGTCAGACGGCCGTTAAGTCTTGGAGAATTTTGAGTTTGACAGGAACTGTTCAGGAGATTAATGACTTTCTAAAATAGACAACTGACACTAACGAAACTATAAACATCAGATTCTCTGATGTCGGGGCGACAAAATAACATAACTTCAGTAGCGATCAGAAACTCATGGGTATCCCCACGGACGACATAAAATACGCCACTCTAGCTGGCAAACTCAACACTCCCTTACTTGACACATCTTACTAACAATAAGGACAGTTGAAGCGTTCAACACCACTCACAATGGATCTTGAATGTTCCAACTGTAAACAGACATATCTAAGTTGACTCGGGTGTTCTCTCTCACATTCAAATTCATTTTATAGAGAGGTTGGTTTCAGTAAGTCAGAGAATATGGGATAACTGAAGACTGAGGTGTCTTGAAGTGATGAGAAAACGGACTCCTCAGATGGAGGACTCAAAATAAATGCAGAGGTACATGTTTTGTGGGCTGTTGAGCGTAATATGAATCATTTGATTTTGGCGTTAACTGACGTGTATGACCGTGGTCGTTACACTACAATAAACTATAAAATAATAACAATGAAGTGCTGGTTGTGTATTTGTGGGAACTGAACGTGTGTGTGTGTGTAGGCGGTAGGCTATGACTAAGTTGCCGTCTCACGACTTCAGCCATTGAGTTTATTGTTACATGTAATGAAACTATAACAGTTGTTGAAAATCATTACAATACTCTAATATAGCTTAGAAATAAAAGAAAATATCATAAAAAGCAAGAAAATGAAGAGCATGGGTGTGTATGTGCAAGAACTAAACGTGTGTGGAGGCGGTTATAGCCAAGGCCTTGGATATAACTACATGACCGACTCACTATCCTCGTATACAGTAGTTACTTTCTTTTTTTTTTTATGGGTTTATCCCACCAGGGCAAAGGATAATGATCCACATTAGGGGCTGAGGGCGAAAATATAATAATAAGGTAAGGACACTCAACTGATGAGTGCCCTTTGAGATGGTTATACACTTCAATTCAGTCCCTTGCCCGTCTGTAGGCAATTGCAGGCGTTCTAATCTCTTTGGGTAGCTGAGGTGCCGAAGTGCCGGCATCAGTCTAGTGGCCTTCTGAACATTTTCAATCAACGAACAATCCCTAACATATCGCAGGGACCAGGCAGGGTGACAGTGCTCCAGGCTGGGAAGCACCTCGCTCTTGAAGATCATTACAAGGGACGGACATGGACCGTCTAGATATCTGTACAACCTTCTTGTAAGACTTAATAATTCAGTTGCTTGAGTCACGTTTGTTTACATTTAACAAGCTAGCCTCTTACCGCTGTTCAGAGCCCTAAATATTGTTATATTATTTTCAGTATCTACTAATTTCTCAAAAAATATAGATATTTTCGAAATTAGAATATAAAACGGTTAATATATAAGACTAATCCGTGGACGAGTTACTTTTAATACTGTTTATTTTCTTATATTATTTTCATCAGTGAGTTCTGATATGATAATCATTTATTGTGCAAATTTTTCATTTCATAGATAATTAGGCACCTAGGTGTGCACTAGTTTGTCTTCCGGGCAGTCCATATAAAGGAACTTGGCTTGAAAATGCCAAGATTCAGCCCAGTGTTTTGATTTTGTTTATTACATTTTTTTTAACAAATGTCTTTTACACAGACATATTGTGAAATAGAACTGGGTAAGAGCCCCAAGTGTGTTGTTGACTGGAAACATTTTTGCAGTGAGGTGTGTATGCACTGGATAGAAAACCTGGAACCTATTGGCAGCCCAAATAGAATAGTAGAAATTGACGAACATAAGTTTTGAAAGAGGAAATTCTAACGTGGCCACTTAGTGAAGGGCGTCTGGGTTTTTGGCGGCACCGTGGATGGGACGCATGTTTGTTATGCCAGCTGAAAAGAGATGCCAACACCCTAGTTCCTCCTTGTCAGAAATTTATCAAGTAAGGCATCACTATCTACAGTGAAGCAGGCTCGAACTTAGGGTCCTTGGGTTATTACCACCAAACTGTAAACCACAGCAAAAACTTTGTTGACCCTGTTACTACAGTGCACACTAACACTGTAGAATGGCTGTGGAAGGATATAAAGTCCTGGCTTCTGAGGGCTGGCAACAGGAATTACCACTACAAGCACTACTTTGCACACTACCTGTTCTGCCACATTCATCGAGACCACGGCCCAGTCCTTCATCACTTCCTCAATGCCGCGACTCGAGGTTTCCCACCATCACTGTAGGTTATGTATATAAGCTACTGTGCCGAGTAGCAACCCTGTACATAAGCTACTGTGCCAAGTAGCAACCCTGTACATAAGCTACTGTGCCGAGTAGCATTTATATATATTATCACGTGGCATCACTGCACGTGTTATGTGGCAACATTGCCCCGAGGCTGCCATATGGCAAGGCGCCTCAGTCTGACTGTGTGAGCCGTTCATGGCACACGCTGGTCACCACTTGTATTTCTCTCATCCACAATAAACGAAGTCAGTGTTACACAGTGTTTCCCTAGCCATCACTGCATTCTTCAGGGCACACTAGTAACTTTCAATCACCGTAAATCACTCCCCTCCCTGGTGGATATCCATTTTTTAACACATTTGCACAGACTACAACAGTGTCCATTATAAAATAACAGTGAAAATCCTGCGTTTTTATAATAATTTTCGATCAATTTCGGCCACGGGAAAGTTGTAAATAATTATCTTAATTTAATCCAAGTTAGTGAGTATCAAAGAGAATGACAAATTAAAATTGTAATCGAAATGTTTGAATATAAGATGAAACATAAATAGAAATAAGAATGTGAATAAGAACCAAAGTGTTTTAATGAAGCATTAAAAAATAGTCAACTAAACAATACTAAACCGTTCTTTATGAAATCAAACCCTCCAGGTGCGTCAATGGGAGGCCACTAATAAAATAATAGGTTTAAAGGGATATATTTCTTGAGGTATTGAGGTTGCCAAAGATAAAGTATAACACTATAGAGGAAGCACACCAACTTACTGAGGTTGGTACGATAGTGCTGGAGGAAGAACCTTGTTTGTTTACACCAGCTGAATGGTTGAAGCTGTGTCCAGTCGCTCCAAGGTAAGTTTAATAGTAATACAATTATTTTATATTGATTTTGCCCAATACAATATTAATATTAAAATAATAAGAGAGTGTAAAGGCAATGAATTGTTATTTTAGCCTTATGTACTAATGACTGTGACGGTGCCAACCAGTCCACCTGATCCCAATGACGCACACCAACAAGTTCTGAGTCACAGCTGTATAACCATACAGAAATTTTCGACAGCAAAGCTTTATGAATAAGCTTAGGATAGCCACACTGCATGAAATTTAGTGTTAATATATTTTTTTATTAAAGGATTTATTTTTTATTAATTTTTTGTCATTAACATTGTCATCTTACTACTCATTGGGGCTGTAAGGCTGTGCTATGTTAACATCTTCATTGTCCAGTGTCACTACAGGAGGAAACTGGAGTACCCAGATAAATATGTGATGTATGGTGGTAACTTAATGTAACCCAACCTGGTCACAAAACCCAATATCTATATCCAACCTAAATTTTTTGGGGGGGAGGAGTCACAGTGCATAACACACTACTCACATCCGACCCAGGGAATGAACCTGTGGCACAGTGGTGAGAGATAAAGTTACTGATTTATTCACTGTGGATTAGTATTTGGCTAATGTAAGTTTTAACACATGGCCTTGATTTAAGGGTGACAATAGGTTCTAACAATGAAGAATTTAATTCCAAGTCGATTTTCCTCCATGGTATTTTTTGTGTACATTCTTATTTTTGGAGACAGCAGTTTTTGGCTCATTTTAAATTGGTATTAGTTTAGGTTAGAAAATTCATGTATCTTGAAATATAGTTGTCATTAGGTTAGGTTCTTTTAGGTTTATGAATGATTACCAAAATATAGATTGCTTCATGGACAGTGTACCTCCAACTCGGCTCATTTCCAACTCGGCCCAGCTTAAAAAAACAACTCGGCCTATCGCCAACTCAACCCATCAAATACCAACTTGGACCATCTCGGATAACCATCCTTTAACTAAAGCATTCTACCGTATGTTTATATCAACGTCATAACAAAATAATTATTACCTTTCCTATAACTAAAGCATCCTATCGTATGTTAGTTAAAACTCCTACATAAATGAATTACAAAATTGAAAATGTCACATTGGACTGACTTGTGACCAGTTTGACGGTCCTGGCAGAGGGTCTTCAGCCTTGTCTGGAGGCTCTTGTAAACTCGTTTTTGGCACTTACTGGTATTGATATTGAAATAATTTATTTAGCCAGAAGAACACAGATGCAGAGTTGATTCTTTGATGATTTGTGATGATACAACAGCACGGTCGTTGAGAGAAGGGGCATCTCGTTTGATGATGTATTACATGACCTCACGTGAGGTGACCTAACACAATGTACCCACCGAGAGCGACCTCGCTTCGCCTAGAGACCCGACAACGACATCCAATGCTCGTCAAGTCACAAAGCCTCCAACTAACCCGACTTTGACATGACTGTCGAAGGACAAGACGTCGGATGATCAAAGGGTTGCAGCGTGGAAGTTCTGCAGTCGACTTATAGATATCTAAGACAGTAGGACGAGCGGCAGCCCCGGTTACGAGTCGGTTATCCAAGATGGGCCGAGTCGGTATGTGATGGTCCGAGTTGGCGATGGGCCGAGGAAAAGTATTGTAGTTACCTGTGCCCTCTTGTTTTAGTGCCAAAACACAGGCAAACAACATTTATTTAGGTAATTATTTGTTAAACCAAAAGTGTTTGAAGAACCTAAGTTAAACAACTTTTATATTTTAGGATGCAGTACATGAATTTTCCAATATAACTTAAATGGTGATTTTTATTGATCAAAATTTTTTCTCCGTTCATATCAATTTGCACAAGAAATACCATAGAAGAAATAAAAATGATGTGACAATGCACAGAACCTAATAGAGTTTGACTAAACCAACCATAGCAACCTACCAAATCTTACCTGACTTCCTAGCTCCCCCCTCTGCCTTCCGCACACTCTACCATATTTAACAAAAAATACTTACCCTGGTATTTTGATATTTGGTGCCAATAAAAGCAACTTTGTGGAAGTGTCATGGTGTAATTTTACTTGGGTGGGGTGGGGCATGCATGAGAGTACTGTACTATACACTCAGACTAAGTGAGTCAGTTGTAAACAGACGACACGTGGTGACCTGGCAGATTTTTTGGAGGAGTATTTACGGTAAATAATTAATTTCTTCTCTTACAAAGCACATAGAAGCATCATTTTAGTGTCATATGATCAGTTTCTGAACATGTTTTACCCCACAGTTCCCTTATCCTTCATGCCTTGTTCACTACAGGTGATTTATGATCATAGATAGAGAAAAAAAAAAAAATAATACATACTACTTATAATTAAAATAAAAAGTTGTTACAGTGGTCCCTCGGTTAACGAACACAATCCGTTTCAGCAGGTTGTTCGTTAACCGAAACCATTGTTTCAATGGGTTTTTGGGTAATTGGTTCCAACTCACCGAAAATTTCCTAAATTCAACAAAAATGGTAGAAAAGTTCACTTACTTTGAGGTGTGTATGTAGAAGGCTCCTGGATGATGATGATGATGTGAATTTGAAGTGGGAGGAGATAAAGGGAGAAGAGAAGGAAGTGGAGGTGGAGGAGAAGCATTTTACTGCTTCTTGGAAGGTGAGTCACCTTCCATGAAAATGTCAGGAACCTCTGGACTGACAGATTCTCCACCATGAACATCCTCTCTCCTTCTTGAAGTGGAAGGCTGAGGGATAGCATCTTGTTCCCTCTGCCTTTTACTGAAGAAAGTGTCAATTGTGGTCTGTGGGGCACCTGTCCTCCTCACCATTAACTTATGTTTAAAGAAGGAGACCACTGAGTCCTCAACATGACACAAAGTTAGTTCAGTTTTTTCCACTTCTGGGTGCTTTGAAGCCAGTTCCCTGAACTTCTCCCAGTAGTAAATCACATCTTTCAACTGTTTAGCTGACATATGGTCATCACTTTCAATTTCCTCCTCACCACTGTCAGCCTCTACCTGTAACATCTCATCCAGTTGCTTCAAGTCATCAGGAGTAAGTTCCTCCTCATGAGACATCGCAAGCTCTTCCACATCCTCCTCTTCCACTTGAAGGCCCAATGACTGACCAATGGACACAATCTTCTTGTCCAATTCTGTTTCTTCCTCAAATCCCTCAAAATCATGGACTACTGATGGCCACAGTGCTTTCCATGAAGAATTGAGGGATGTAGTGGAGACTTCTTGCCATGATGATACAATCAATTTTACAGGGTCATGACCAGGAGCATTATCCATGAGGAGAAGAGCCTTTAAAGGGAGTTTATTGGTGGTTAGGTAGCTCTTGACAGAAGGGCAAAACACATCAACAGCCCATTCATTAAAGAGCTGTCTTGTCACCCATGCCTTACGGTTGGACTTCCAATAAACTCCAAGCTTTGTTCTTACCACTTTCTGTTGCTTGAACACCCTGGGGTTTTCAGAGTGGTAGACAAGCATAGGCTTCAGTCAGAAATCCCCTGAAGCATTGGCACCAAGCAATAGAGTGAGACGGTCTTTCATGGGTTTATGCCCAGGTAAAGAGGCTTCTTCTTTGGTGATGAATGTTCTTTTGGGCATCTTTTTCCAGAACAGCCCAGTTTCGTCCACATTGAACACTTGCTGTGGAAGATAATTTTCTTCTTCCTTCAGTTTTTAAATTCAACTAAAACTTTGCTGCCCCTTCTTTATCAGTACTAGCAGCTTCACCATGCCTAACAACACTGAAAATGTCACTTCATTTCTTAAAATTTTTCGAACCAGCTTTTGCTGGCCCGAAAATCTTCAAATTCTGTTCCTGAAGAACCAGGTTGATCTGTCTTTAAATGTTCATAAATCTCCCTGGCTCTTTCACAAATGAATTCAGTAGAAACTGAATCACCTTTCATCTGTTTTTCACTAATCCAGATGATAAGTAACCTTTGCGATTAGGGATCTACTTTTAAACACTCTTGGAGATTTGTCTCTCACTTTCACTTCTTTAAATTTGTCTTTCTGTGCAAGAATTGTCGACACAGTTGATGCCGACATTGCATATTCTTTGCTAAGCACATTTGATTTAATGCCTTGTTCATGTTTTTTTTATGATTTCCTGCTTGGTTTGGATTGAAATAGCTTTTCTTGATCTCTTAGGCCCCATGCTGGATTCAAACAATGTCAACACGTGTTTTTCAAAGTTAAACTTGTTGTAAATAAAGAATATTTTCTTTAAAATAACACTGCACTGCGCTATATATTGTCAATATGTAAAATAAATTTCAAAATGACCAATAATTATAATTTGCTTGGAAACACAGAAAAAAGCGTTTAGTTGAAGAGAGTCTCAAGCAAGATGTTACCTCCACTGAAAACAGAGAGAGACTAACGCCTGTTTGCTGTGTTAAGAGGCTGGATGCCGTGCATTAAACTAGTCACTTTACCTTCAATTATGTTCAATAATTGTTAAAATGACTAAAAAATTGAATATTAAACTTTTAAAATTATTGAATAGTATAAACTTCTTGATATTTACTAAAATAGTAAGGAATTTTAGCCCTAGAACCGATTAATGTATTGGCGGGCTGATACTAAAGCTGGTTGACCGGCCACTGCAAGCGAAAACATGTTGAGGTCGGTTCGTAAGAAATTCGTTAACCGAATTTCAGAATCTTATGGGAGGCAGTTCGTTAACCGAGGGACCACTGTACTTCTTTTAAAATACTTACCTACTACAGGTTGTACCCCTCTAGTCCGGCATTTTGTGGTCCGGAAACTCCCGTGGTCCGGAACGGTTTTAGTTTGTCCAATAGGTAGATAGGCAGCTTTTTTTTTTTTTTTTTTTTTTTTTTTTTTTTTTTTATCTGAATTATTATTATTATTACAGGAGTATTAAATTTTTGCCCCTCAGGCCCCAATGTGGGTCAGTGACCTATGCCCGGGTGGGCTAATCCCCTTAAAAAAAAAAAAAAAGCCGCGGGAAATTAAGGTTTGTTTACATCCGGCAGTTCGGCTGCTCTCTCTCTCTCTCTGCTTGTCTATACAGAGTACAACATTTAACCCTTCAATATATATGAGCTGTAAATAAGTGTTGCTTTCATATTCTTATGTAGAGTAATGACGATATATTTTCACATGTGCGCACTTACATACGAGCAGTCTCACTTTTTTTTTTACCATTAATGGTTAGCTACTTATATTGTTCCATTTATTGACATTAAATAACATTACAGGTACTTCAAGCAACCATATTCATTTTTTACATTAATTTTACTACAGCTAAACTCAGGGTCTTATTTTCTTCAGTTTTATATGTAGAACCAATCAGTCACTGGTTTCGTAAGCTTTAACATAACAATGCCGGCAGCGGTCTCGTCTCCTCTAATGTTCCAATTATTATTAATAAATTATATTGTTAATTTTGCACACGTACATTAATTCAATAAAAACAAATTCAGAAACATTAATTAAAATATATATGAACAGTAAATAAGTGTTGCTTTCATATTCTTATGTAAAGTAATGATGATATGTTTTCACGTGTGCGCATGCGCACTTACATACGCGATCTCTCTTTTTTCTTTACCATTATCGTTAGCTACTTCTATTGTTCCATTTATTAACATTAAATAACATTACTTAAAACAACCATATTAGTTTTACTACAGCTACAACCAAGGTCTTATTTTTTTCAGTTTTATATGTAGAACCGGTCAGTCACTGGTTTTGTAATCAACGAAAACAATGCTGTGTCATTTCCTCATGTGTTTTAATTTTCTACGTATTATTAATGAATTGTATTGCTCATTTTGCACATATAAACATTAATTCAATAAAAAAGACATTCAGTAATAAACAATAATGAATCTTTTGTACATAAGAGAAATGACGCTGTTTACACGATTATGCACGTCGTCTGCACGTTGGCGGACCGTTCAAACCCGTCGAAATTCAAGTTTCCGCCGTCAAAATTTGTATTTATTTATTTATTTGTGTGTTCCAATAAAGTACGTTAAGAATTAAAAACTCGCGAAATTTGAGAAGCTACTATACGACATTTAACCCTTCAATACGTCTTCATAGAGACCATGACGCAGAGAAAGTGGTGCTAGTGCTTCCAGGCATAAGCAAAAGTCACTATCTATCCTGGAAAAGGGTGAATTTCCATGGTCCGGCACCGGTCAGGTCCCGAGGTTGCCGGACTAGAGAGGTACAACCTGTATAATGATAGAACATCTGTGGAAAAAATGAACGAAATCAGACAACTACTCCTGGTGGTTGTGCTGTTCTCAGAAATGACTTTTTTCTTTATTAAGGTATTATGTAAGTCTGGGAATCAAATGGTAAATGCAGCCTGGGTAATTTGTCCAGAGTGGTCCTGGAATGTGTTTTGCATAATATCACTTTTTATGACCAAAATCAGCAGTAGAGACTGCAAAGACAACCTGGCCTGCATGCCATGTCGAGACTGTAGGAATGGTTCTTTTTACACAGAGGATTGATTGATTGATTGTGGTAATGGTGATAATGGAAGTTTAGGGAAATGCAAAATTAATGAGTTATGACCCTTCCTTCACTGTCATTCTTGGCCCCACCAAAGGTGAACAGGGATTCAAAGTAGAGAGAAAATGTGGAAATAAAAACATAAATAAAAGAACCTATTGTGGTTATTATACTCACCTACCGAGTAATTATTCGGCAAATACTGGCATTCGAATTAGGCTGTAACTTGATACCAGTACAGTACAGTATAAGATTTAGGCTCGGAAGCTGACGTTTGTGGTATATTAGCCGGAAGTCATTATAATTTTTTGAAGAATGAAATGAGAAATGACTATTTTAAGTTAGATTATGTTGGGTAGATCAGTTTTCTTCATTTTATGAATAATAGAATAAAAGTAAACACGGCAGACAGAGGCGGCTCCTCCTCTTAAGAGATAGAATGCCTTCCTCCTTTGTTGTTTTTTCAGTTCCTCAAGGTAAGAAAGCCTTTATCTTCATACTAATTTCAGACTACTGTACTCATCAAGGCCTGTTTTTCATAATGGAATTCATTTATATAACTTGGCCAGAATCTTCTTGTTATTGATTACAGCGAAAAAAGAAAAGAAAAAGAACGTTCACTCTTCAGAATTTTACCCATCCTTATAAAAGGTGTAATGAAGAGGGGAGGGGGTTATGTGTAGAAAGTATAGTAAGAAGTTATTACTCGTAGGATAAAGTGAGGAAGTTTGGCAGCGTGGCTGGTCAGTTATTTAGCTGTACAGTATACTGTAGTATTATATTCGTAGGGGATATCTTCTAAACTTCACTTTCAATAAAACTATATATTAATTAACTGAATGGCATGGATACATTAATAGATCAATATATCGAAGTTACTAGACACTGACTCTGGGACACAAACATGAACTGGTTACACTTCCTACCGTAAGTAACTCGCCCGTGGATCGCTCTGAAGAAGGCTCGCGTGTGACCTGAGGGAGGCCCAGCAGGTGCTGTTGAAGGGAGTGCTGGACTATGTCTCCTGTGGGAGACTGCTAGCTGGGTAGGAGCTGTCGGCTCCCTCCCTATTACAATAATAATCCTAATGCGACTGAGGAGGGAAGTCTCCTTCTGGGGAGGAGCTGTTGGCTCCCTCCCTATTATAAAGATGATCCAAATGCTACTGTCCCTGAGAGGGAGCTGCAGGGCCTCTATATTGGCGTGAGCCGGAAGATTTTGACACAAATCTGGGTGTGTCTGGTCAGGTGACAGGTGTGCTGGCTGGAGGGTAGCTTCTTGAGTAACGCGGTCATGTCTTCGGGTTAAGCTAATCGTGGGTCAATGGGACTGACCTCTCTTGGGTCAGATCTGGACAGCCTGTCCAGGTGTAGTCTCTTGAGTAAGGCGGTCATAACGCCGGGTTAACTCGGGTACCTGGTGGCCGTGCCCTCTCCTGGGTCACGTCTTAATCTCGCTGTAGGGTGTGTCGACCTATGTGGGTTACCACGTGGGCATCTACTTACTGTTATATGTGTTGTATTTCTCTGAGCTGTAAGTTGTGGTCTGATAAACAATCATTTCTAAGGAAAAGTGATAAAGTCATCAAACTGGGATGATAATGTAGAGCACAATACAGTATTATATTATCAGATTACGCTTTAAATCGTAAGGTTAATTTTCTGTAATTTATCATTGTTTTTGGACTTCTGTATTTTGAGAACAGTTTAGCCATCTGTGTCTTACAATCACACCTCAGGTTTTCCATATGCTAGTAGTTTTCATTAGAATCTAACTCTTCTTTTAGAAAGTGGTGCGAGAAAAATGTGTAGAAACAAGAACACAAGAGGAGGATGGCAAGGAGGACCCCTCCATGCTGGAGCTGCTGACAGAGTATGGAGAGTCTCCTCTACCACAGATGGAAATGCAAGATGACAGTGTAACCATTGATGATGGAGGGGTGCAGCCAGAGGAGGAACCTGAATGCAAGTACCATATCTCTGTGGAGATCAGTGAACAGTTAGTAGAGAGTGGAAAAACTTATACACCTCCTCATGCATGCAATAATGAAACCTCCAAAATAGATATTGTTGAGAGTTCTACACCTTGCCAGGAGGAAATAGGAACAATCACAGAGTCCTCAGCTCCAGAATTTGCTAATCTACAGCAGCAACTGTTTAAGATTGAACCATACTTTAAAGTGCAGCAGCAGTTGAAAGATCTTGTAATTAATGATCCTATGAACAGGCTGCAGGGTGAGTTATATGAATCAGGCATCCCTCCAAATAATCAAATTGGTTGTGAACAAGAGCAGTATGGTACAAGTGAGAAAACTGTTATCATGAATGGACAATATGGTGATACCAGTGAAGCTAGTGCCCCTGTGTTTCATGATGCAGAGAATATATTGGAAATAACCAGGGAATCTGATACAAGTGCTAGTGCCCAAATTGATGACAGTGTTATTGTAAAACCAGCAATCAAAACAAAAATAACGTTGTCAAAAGAATTTGTTGTACAACCCATGACTGATATTAGGATAAATGCTCGCTATCAAAATAATGAACTAGAGGAAAATGATAAATACAAAGCATGTTTCATAGAAAAAGAGAGGAATACCCCACAGCTAGAGTTTTATGAACTTGTTCTTGGGTATTTACGAGCTAGAACTAGTCTCATTGGTAGCCAGAAAGAACTTCAAAGTATCCAAGAGGAATATAAGAAACAAAGAGAGAACATTTGGCTGTTTGAAAAAAGGACATCAAGAGAAGAAGGGGAATGTGAGGATGGCCGTTTGTTAACAGTTAAGCATGAGTATGATGTGGCCTGTTTCAAAGAGGAAATGTGTCTTCACGTGTATAAGCAGATGAGAGAGCTCCTCTCAGATGCCTATGCTTATGAAGCAGAGATGTCCAAGCTGCAGGTTGAAAACTACATGCAAAAGATTTTGAGCGAGTGTCCAGATTTTATACAAATTCCTAAAAATGCCAAAATCTGTACCAGTAGGAGGATGGAGCATTTACCTCACTTGTAGCCTCTTGTGGAAAAGTTGTTTATATACACTAGTGTACTCTTTGCTTTTCAACAACATGGAGTGAAAGACCAGCAATTTATTCGTGACACAAGGCAGTGGTTGACTGACTTGGTTGCTATACCGCTGCGTGTTGCAACTCGTCAAAGATCACCTGTTTATTCTCAACCACATCTTAAGATGCCCAGCCGGTGTTGGTACTTGGGCTCCATCATACGTTGTTATAGATAATAAGGTATTAGTGAATTTGCATTTCTGTACCATATACTGTTACCAAACTATAGTACTGTATACAGTTGTAAAATAACTTCTTTAGTAATGCTTAGAGTTTCTAGTCAACTATACTTTGGTATTACAGTAACAAGTCTCTAAATAATATAACCTGTGATATATACTTTAAGTCTCCCCCAAGTAGTTAGAGTTTGATTGAGTGTCATATACTGCAGTGTGAGTTTAACCCAATAATGTGTAGTTAGGTTTTCCAGCCACACACCACTGTGCAAAATAAAACTTAGTGAAAATATTTTTCTCCAACACAATTTTCACACTTATGAAATTAAGACAGCATGCAGATGTTTGGGAAAAGAAATAGTTTAGCCATGCTGTGGTAATGAAGTTGAGCATCTTGGGCCAGTCAGCTGAGTGAGAGTTGTGGGACAGGAGGTTTATAATGTGAAATTTTATGTATGGTTTGTAAAAGCCACTGGGCTAGAGTTATAATACACTTACACTCATGTTTTTTGTACACAATACTCATACTTTATTTACAAATTACCTCTGTACTTTTTCATAGAGTTGTACTTTTTCATAGAGTAGTAATTCCTATGACTGGGAGCCACACATAACCATACATCACATTCTCCACACTGACCATCTCTCTCTCATATACATACATACATTGTAGCAGGTCATTGGTTTAATGGCCTAGAGCCCAGAAGTCTACCCTGAGCCTGTGTTTCTCGTCGTTCTTACCCTGTGGAAGTTAGAGTACAGTTCCATACTTTTTCGGGATCTCGAATTTTCTTTGTTTTGTTTTTTTATTCCCCATCTTTACCAGGTATAATGTATACAGGTATTATATGGGTTATGACAACTACAAACATAAAAAATGTATGATACTATTTTACAGTTTTTCTTACATCTTTTGCATTTAGCTGACAACCACTTTCATCAATCAACCTCTTGTTTTCACTATACAGAGTAATCCAAAACAGCTTCAGGTCATTTAGTCCTGCTTATCACTGTTTTGTATATGAGCTTTGTGAACTGTAGCCAGCATGAAAATTTGCCACTTGTCATGCCAGTTGATTGCAAATACTTTACCAGACTTTTGGTATTCAAAATACTCACACTGGGTGGTAGTAAATTATTGTTTTGTCTTTTTTCCGATAGTTCCACATGTTCCAGTGTTGTGTATATGCATGAATCTAGACACATAAATAAGGGTTACATTATCAGTTCCCCTTACCTATTTATGGGGGATTACAGTTTTTCATTATGGCCTTTAACACCCCCAATGGGTTTTTTAAAGATGTCAATGTCATATTGAGCACACTGCCTGTTTCACAGTCACATAATACAGGTATGGGACTGTTTGTCCAGGGTCCCGGTACCCAGAACACTTTAATAACGGCTATGTTCTAGAACAAATTATTTAAAATGAGTGCCAAAAGTGATTCTTGGTCCAAATAAGGATATTTAAAACCATTTATCACCTGTGAGCTATATGTTATGGTATAGTTATTTTTCAACTCATAACTTCAGGTAGATATGTGTAACTTTCTTAATGTTCTTTATTTGGTTACATACACACTCAATATTACATACAAAAAGTGAAAAATTATCATAAAGTATAAATTATTTTTCAACTCGTGTTTTCAGGTAGATACAGTCGGCCCTTCACATACGCAGGTTTAGCATACACGGATTTGCAAATACGCGGATTGCCCCGCCGAAGGATTATTCTGTGCATTGAAGTAATTGAAGTACATTCAAATCACGCGCCATTCAAATTGATTGATTGATACGTTTATTGAGATACAAAAAAACATTAATACATCTCAAAGGGATGAAGTGACATAAGTCATCCTCACCCCAGTCCAGGAATGTCCCTCTCAGGACTCACATAAATCCCTAATATTTCATATAATTAGTTATAATACATAGTTATATTCTAGATGCAAAATTTCTATATTTCTTTAATATTTCATCTATTTTCCCATTTCCAAACATCCACTCTATTTGCATGGGGACATTATTTATATGGGCATTTCTATATACATTAAGCAATGGGCATTCCAGCATATAATGTGGCAGGGTATGGGATCTGGATGTTCTACAAACTCTACATTCGTTATCCTGTTCACTTCTCTCAGCTCCAAGTTCCCAATAATATTTATATCCTAATCTTAACCTCATATACACTGAATCTTTCCACCTACTCCTCTCTTTCCCATATGTAAATTTTGTGTTCATGAGAACATGATGGTAATGTTTCATTGTTTCACTTTTCTCGTATATTTCATTCCTTTTGAAATTATCTTCTATTGATTGTATTTTCCGTAATTTGCTCCTTAATTGCTTCAAGGTTTTAGTACATATTATGTCGATCTCGGCCTTTTCCGTGGCTCTTTTTGCTATTATATCTACTGCTTCATTAAGACCAATCCCCACATGTGAAGGGACCCATACAAATTGAACATTATGGCCATTTTTCCTTATTGTATTTACTAATTTTCTACATGAACCAATAATGTGTCCAAAGACTGGACTCCCACTGTTCAAAGAATCCAAAGCTGCCCTACTATCAACAAAAAAATATGCATCTTTATACCTGTTTACAACATTTTCCAATCCTACTAACATTGCATATAACTCAGCTTGTGTTGATGAAATAAAACTGCTCAACCGAAGTCCAATTTTGATGTCATCATTTCCTTGTTCTGTGTACTGTCTTATAAGGATCCCGCACCCAGCCCTGCCACTTGACATAACTGAACCGTCCTGGTTCATGTAATGATTTCTTCATTGCGAGAGGCACTATGTCTAACTCTACTTCTCGTTCTTCCCAGGGTGGATTCTTACAACTCTTCTGAACAGCTGTACACCAGTCTGCCAGATTACATTTTTTAATAATATTTACTAATCCATTTATGTATCCTCTCTTGCCTTGCCTGCAGAAGGTCCTTTTATCTTTTAAACCATCATTTATATCTTGTAAAAATTTACTCCCACTGTTCCCTCTCATTAATCGAACTGCTGCAACTGTATTAATTTCGTTGACCCTCTGTGAAATGCTCTGTAACCCTAGTTCCATTTTCATTATCTCAATCATTGCATTCTTTTGACACCCTAAAATTATTCTCATTGCTTCATTTTGCATGATCTCAAGCTTCCGTAGCCTTCCTTCACCTGTACAAGAGAGGACAGGTGCTGCATAGTCTATAAGTGATCTGATGGTAGAAATATACATCATTCTCAGTATGGGTACCCCAGCACCTTTACCACAACATGCTAGTGCCTTCAAGGGCTGTAATCTTGCTCTACATTGAGTGAGGACATGATATATTTCTGCCTCTTTACTTTCACTAGTAAAGCCAATATACATTCCTAAATATTTATACTTTGACATTTTCTCTACAATTTTTCCATTTAGAAAAACGGATTCAGTTCCTTTTCCTTTACATTCACACTTGGTTTTTTCTTCATTGATAACTAAGCCCATCTTTTGAGAAAGAACACTAAAATTATTTAATGCAATCTGCAAATTTTTTACAGTTTCCTTGAAATAAGATGTCATCTGCATAAATGATGGTTACAACTCCTTTGGGATATTTGTGTGAGGCTATCTTGTTCATTAACACATTAAATAACATTGGACTCAATACTCCCCCTTGGGGAGTGCCTAGTTCAAGTGCTCTTTCCTCAGACAAACATCCCTGATACCATACACAGATTCTCCTTCCATGCAAGTAGTCACCTATCCAGTGTAACAACTCCCCTGATACCCCTAGAGCAGCCAGTTCATTCATAACTACTTCACTGTGAGCTTTATCAAATGCTCCTTGTAAATCCACAAAAACTCTACATCTGTCTGAAACATTTTATAACACAGTCTGAAGTACATTTCCCTTCCAAAAAACCAAATAAATTACAAGATAGATTTTCCCCCACAATATATACAAGCCTATTTAATAATACTCTCTCCATCATCTTGGAAAAACAAGATATTAAAGACACTGGCCTGTATCCACCAGTTGCCTTAGGGAAAGGAATAACTATCGCTTTCTTCCATTCTGTTGGTAATCTACCCTCTGTATAGCTCATGTTGAATAAATCTAATAATGGACTATTTTCCATACCAACTAAGCAGTTCAAAATTTCATATGTCACACCATCTTTGCCTGGTGCTGTAGATTTTCCTTTTTTAACAGCATTTAATAACTCATCTTTAGTAATATCTACACATGTTTCATCACAAATATTTAGAGCTGATGAAATAAATCTTTTTCTTTCATTTTGCCACTCATCTAATGCTTCTATTGTCCTGTTAGGCAGGGAGGCAACACTTGCTACTTTAGCCCATTTGTCAACCAGTTTATTAGCTTCTTCCTCTGGATGAGGATGGTTAATAAAATTACTCCTTTTTCCTCTAATTTTGTTAATATCCTGCCATATTTCTTTGAGATTTTTACTCTCCCCAATGTGCTGTGCAAAATCTTGCTAATATTTCTCCCTTGCCTCCTTCCTAGCCTGCCCACATATTTTGGCTATATCCATGAAGATTTCCCGATCTTCTTCTCTTCTACCATTCTTTACCCAATCTTTATGTGCTGCCCTTAACATTTGTGTCCATCCCTTCAACATTTTGTCATTGGTATAGCAGTGTTTCCTAGCCCCATGTCTCCTATCATTTATTTTTTTCTGTGTTGACTTAGTTAAATATCTTTCTATCTCCCCAACTAAGTCATTATAAAAGCTATCCATACAGACTGGTGTATAATTTCTGTACCATTTCTCTATATTTTGGGTAAACACTTCCGTGTCATCCTTGTTTAGTTTCAATCTCTTCCTCCTATATCTCACCTGTCTCTTCCCTAATGGTAATTGAACATACACAACAAAATGGTCACTGACTAGCTCCCTTATCATCTCACATTCTCCCTGGACTCCCTGACTGCTTATCATGCAAGCATAGTCTAACCTTCCTCCTTTAATATGAGTCACTTCCTCATTTCCTAACAAGTAAGCATCTGGGTGATCTTGTAAAAATTGCCAAAATTTTATACCATTACTATTAATTCACCCCATTGTTTCGAGTCTTGGATGTCGAGCATTAAAATCTCCTACAGCCAAAGTTGAGTCCAAAAACATGCAATCTGGTAAGAAGTTGAGGTCAAAACAGCCTCCAGAAATATACAAATTTACTATGATCTATTCTCCTTCCTTCAAATATAACTTTATACAGACACTTTCTATTCCTTGTACTCTACTCGGGCTTCCAACTAGTTCTGCTGGTATGGAATTCTTAATGTATGTTGAGACCCCTCTTATACCTTCACCCGAATAGAGATGAAATCCCTTATATCCAGACAGTTTAAGCAGGTCGCCTTTCCTGTCCCCAGTCTCTTGAAGGGTAATTATATCAATATTATTTTTAAGGGTAAAGTAATGTACATTTGTCACTCTATTTTGTAGACCATTAACATTCCAGGACATTATCTTAAGGCTAGCTAGATCCAGGATTAATATTTACACATTTTATATCCTTTCCAATCAGATTCTTTAAGAAGGCCCAATCCTCCTGCACAGATTCCCATTCCCTCAAAAGTTTTTCTTTATCAGCATCTTTACACTTTACCAACACCTTTTTAAAACTTTCAGTTGTTGCTCCCTGCACTACACAATCCTTTATTTTCCTCTCCTTCCCTTTAATACTTATTTTAAGCACTGAATTTTTCAAAGGCTTGTACTCTTCACTTTCCTCTTTCCCTTTTAATTCAACATTATTCACAGCTTTGTTTTCCCTTTCTTTATTTATCACTGTATCAAGTCTTTTCTCTATCACTTCTATTTTCTGACCTAACTTTTGCAAAAGCTGAAACATCTTAAGCACCTCTTCTCCCAGAATTTCTTGCACAGTTTTATCACTAACCTGGAGGGCTGCACCACTACTCTCACTTGCTACTTGTTAATTACTCTGTTTGTTCCTGGCATCAACAACTCTTCCGGCCGCAAGCGCAGTCCTTATCCTTCTTGAATCTTCATGCCAGGCATTCTCAGGAATCACTGTCTGTGTGTTCTCCTGCTGTCTTGTCACTGTCAGACCACAGCGTACTTCCTCAGTGTTCTCTGAATAATTCCTTTGTTGGTCACTTCTCATATGTGGCCTCATCTCGCATGCAATTGAACTAGCATTGTGAGTTTTACCACAATTACAACAACAAGGCTTCACTTTCTCTCCTGCTTTGATCTTGTCCTTACAGTTGCTAGATTCGTGCCTCTTCCCACAGAATCTACAACGTGGGTCCATTTGACAGCTCCAGGCCTTATGTCCCCATCTGCAACACTTGAGACACATTATTGGTCCCTCCACATATAGTGCCACCTTCCTATACCCTGCTCCTGTGATGAACACTTTCTCTGGAACCTTTCCTCTCATTAGAGCAATAACCTGGCTTCTCTCTTCTCCCCTTATTAAATGCCTCTTGACCCAAACAAATCTTTCGTCATCCAATAAGTATTCTGGATCTAGTATTACAGGGTACCTGAAGATTATAACCTTTGTAAGTAGTATGTTGCTCTCCTCTGGCAAAACCATCAGTAATCCCTTGTACCCAACAGTTGTTAACAATTCCACAGCCTCCATGGTCCCCACTGTAAGATAAGGCTTGTGTGTGCCTTCTTTCAAAAGAGGCTCAAAGCTGCGATGCTCCCGTCCTAGTTGTACTGCCCATTTTAATTTTTCAAGGAAGGTCATCGGGCATGACTGTGGAAAAATTAATCTCTTCCTGACACGACCAACATTACCTTGTGTGTGTTCTTGTCTGCTTCCTTCAAATTCCATACTTTGCTCTGTTCTTGATCCATTCTCCACTATCTCCTTTCTGTTATTTCCATTATTATTACCACCCACACACGTTTTTTGTCCAAGATTTTTTTGTCTCTTCTCCTCCTTTACTTCTCCGCTTTCACTGTCCTCTTGCCAGCTTGTCTCCCTCATCCTTTTAGAACTTTCTTTCTTTTTCACTACCTCTTGTTGTAGCTGTATTTTCTCACTTTCGAACTTCCCTTTGGCTTCATCACTCGTATTAGACTCATCACTACTCAACTCAAGGTCTTCAAGAACTTCGTCCAATACTATCTTTTCTTTCCTCTTCCATGTAGAGTTCTTAAGGGATAATTCACTTTCCATGGGGCAATGTTGACATCCCACAACACCCAGCCAGGAGTGATGGGACCCCGAGCAGTTATTTTCGTGTGGTAAACAGGTCCTTATACACAAGTAGGTAAGTCTATATATCCTTCAGATAATGTAATAGGCTCGAAAGCATCCCAAATTTGGGAGCTAGCACTCACAGCTGTGTTTACCAGTGCCCGCCACACAACCGAGCAGGAGCGTAGTCTTTGCTCGAATGAAGAATGTCTAATGAGATTACGAGAGGAAGGAGGGCCCAGCGGAGGAGTTACATACCTCCTCCTCCCCATCTCCCTTCCTCTGGCTGAGTTATGTGATTAAATCTCTTAACAGTCAAATGGTTAATATACGATGAATTGCTATATTAATACTCAATTCAAGTAGCTAAACAACTCTTTTCCATTGTAATTTTTTATTAGAATAAGCATTGCCGGACATGGTATGTAAAAGCAACACTAAATTCCCTTTAGTTACCGGACAAACCTTACGTTTGTTATTTTATTTTGTATATTTATGGTTTTGGTTGCACTATATATTAAACGGGTGTTGTCGGCAGGAATGTATGGAACAATTTGGGGTCCAGCATGACATCAGAAGTAATAAACGACACAATGACGTTGGCAGATCCTCTCTACACTCCCCAAGCAGATAGAAAAGTCAGAGTAGGAATATCATCATGAACGTTCACCAATTCTTTGCTCAAGAAGGTTCTTGCGAAACGATGGAAGAAGTTGTGTAGAAGACAGCCTCAGCAACTCCGGTCTCTATGACCACAGCGGAAAGAATCAAGGCAGAAGCAAAGAAATCGCCAGGCGGAGTAATATGTTCGCCAAGTGCCAGACCTTCACCTGTCGTAGGACAACTTGACTATTTTGAGAGAGAATGCATCAGAAGAGAGCTCCTCTCGTTTTATGAAAGAGGTGAACTACCTACACTGTCAGCATTGTTGGAGAGGGTAAAGCAGCCTGTTTTAAAGGGTCACAGAGTTCACTTTATAAAATAGTAAAGAAGCTGGGGTTCAAGTACAGAGTGGCAGGAAAATCTTGATGGAGAAGGAGGACATTGTAGCTGCAAGAAACAAATACCTCAGATACATACAAAAGAACAGAGAAAGCTCTAATCCCCGTCCAGAGGTATATCTTGATGAAACCTGGATCAACCAGAATCAATGTGTTGAGCGGTGTTGGACTGTGAATGACGGATCAGCAGGACCCAAACTCAAATCAGGAAGAGGAGCGAGGTTTATCATCGCGCATGCATGCTGGTGGTCGTCAGGGATTCATACTCGGAGCTCTGTTGATGTTTAGGTCCAAGAATGGAGCCAAGGGTGACTACCACGATTCAATGGATTATGAACGATTTAAGGCCTGGTTTAAAGAGAAACTACTCCAAAACATCCAACGAGTAGCAGCAAGAAGTGTGAAGTAATGCAATGGCAAGGATCAAATAACATCTGTTATGAGCCTTCCTTCACAAAAGTAGAATTACTTCCGGTCTGCAAACAGCAAAAAGAAAAACAGGAATATGAAGTAGATCAAATAGCGGACACAAATTACTCAGACCACCTCCTTACCACTGCAGGTTGAGGGAATTACAAATGAGGCAATCCAACACAACCCCAGAGCATTGGCAAAACTGTATAAGACATACATTGAAAATAGAAGATGAATGTAGAGCCAAAGATACAGCTCTAATTCACTTGCTTGAAAATTTTGCAATTAACTTGATCTCAGATGAAAGTAGTGGGGAAGATAACACTGGTAGTGAAATGATTGTGGGAGGATAAGACGCTGTCATTGTGATGGAGGGATGAATTATACTGTAATGCAATAAAGTTGTCAGTTAAGTCTTAGCCACAGTTTTATAATATTCCAGTATTATCTTCTGAGGGAGAGAGAGAGAGAGAGAGAGAGAGAGTAAAGCATGGTCACGATATAACGTGGGAATGGTGAAGTACAGAAGGAAGACATTCATTTGGAGTAGAATATACAATTGAGAGTTACCCGGTGGGAAGAAATACAGAGATAACCGGGTACTTAGAAGGCATGAACATAAATGGCGTAGACTACGAAAGGTTGAAAGTGACTGGAGGCATGAAAGAATACGGAGGTGGAATACAAGTACAGGACATGAGACGAAGAGAGAGAAGGAAAGGTAGACCTATATTGTTTATCAGTGGGGAAGGGGAGATGAGTGTAAATTTGTTGTATATTTATTCTCACATTTGCTGTAACTGTAGATATTATCAGATATAACTATATTATAGATGTATGCCAAAATTAACTGAAATTTTGATTGAAGAAACTTGTCGTGAACTCGGGAACAAGAGAAAGAGAAAATTGTGTTGCGAACAACTTCATATTTCCCGCCTCTGCTGAGGGCTGTTTGTTCGAGCTGCCAACCTCCCCAGTCTCTCTCACTCGCCCACCAACTTTTAGGGGTCGTGTAATATTTCAATGTGAGTCTGATGTCTTAAAATGTTAGTTTTTGCATAATGTAGCATTACTGATACGTAATTTGTCTTAGTGTGACTTATTGTTGGTAACAATAAGTGTATATATAATGCATCCTCTGAAAGCGTGAATTTGCTACCAGAGTTTAACAGTTAATTCATGTATAAGATTTCTGATAAACTTCCTCCGTGCTTATTTTTGATATAATGACTACTGTATATGTATTTTTATATAATTTAGCTAAATATTTTTCTCGTTGGAAACGGTCACCCCAACGATTAGGAATAAACTCATTTAGAAATACATCATTACTTCAGAACAAAATCAGACAGGTTTGCAGGAGCCAATCAGCTGTAACTCTTAGAAAAAAGACCCTCACATTAGTCTCTACTTACCAAGTTACCCAACGTGTGTATGGCTGTCCGCTCCACCATCACTGTGTTTGTGTTGGGTGAGTTCTGGCACAACTAACTGTGTTGTTAAGTGAACAGACAAACAAACATAAATCAAGTCTACAGTGTATTATATCAAGAGATTATTAGCCGTGTTGTGTGTAAGACTGGGCTGTCTAATAAAGGATGATGGTTTGTGGCCGACCAGACCGAGTACATTGGCCTCCGGTGAAGTTCCCATGGATGGATCATATCGCGGTGAGTATTATCACAATTTATTGTAGGTTTTGTTGTGTGCTTCCGTCATTATTGTTGTATCTTGGTAAACGTAATCACGATTCGCAGTGTACGAAACTAGGTTTACAGAAGCAGTGTATTCGCTTCCATCGGATAAATAAAGCAGGAATTTTGTTAATATCGGTTTGGAAAGGTTAAGTTGGTGCTTTTTTTTTAACCCCACATTTTCCCTCCTCTTCAATGCCCTGCCCACTTTGGAAGGTCCTTTCCTTTTCGTTCCTAGTGTTAAAAGGATTATATATCCTTGAATTTGCAGTTGTCCCCAAAATAAAGGTCACATTCTTTCAAATCATAATGAAAAATATAAAGAAACAAATTATTTCAATACTAGATTTCCCGGTTCGACGTAAAACGAATCTGAAGGGAGGTGTTAGTACAGTAATTTAATTTCTTCGAGTTACTACTGTTTTGTGGGGAAAATTTCGCACTTTGTGTAGTAATAGTCATACAGATACATGTACTCTAGCTTATTAGATATAGTTTTTTTTATCCCCGGTTAACGTCTGGAGTAAAAACAGGAAGAATTTGTCAACTGATATATATATATATATATATATACATATATATATATATATATATATATAATCAACACCTCAACCCGCCAGGATTCGAACCCACGGCCCACAAGCCTATGACTGTGACCGGGGAACGCTAACCGCTGGACCACCAGGATGCTAAAAGCAGTCCTAGACTTTGTTATATTTCACACAAAGCCTGTTCAACGAGCTTATGGCGCTCGTTGAACAGGCTTTGTGTGAAATATAACAAAGTCTAGGACTGCTTTTAGCATCCTGGTGGTCCAGCGGTTAGCGTTCCCCGGTCACAGTCATAGGCTTGTGGACCGTGGGTTCGAATCCTGGCGGGTTGAGGTGTTGATTGTACTGTATGTAGAAGTCCGCGTGCTTTATTGGGCTAATGAAATATATATATATATATATATATATATATATATATATAGATAAAATTCACACGGGAAAAGGGAAACAACGGAGCACCTTAGCTTTCGTCTTTATTCAAGAGTTGCCTCTGAAGATGTCTTGAATAAAGACGAAAGCTAAGGTGCTCCGTTGTTTCCCTTTTCCCGTGTGATTTTATCTATCTATATATATATATATATATATATATATATATATATATATATATATATATATATATATATATATATATATATATATATATATATATATTGTTACGAACCCCTCCACCGATTGTCTTCATCTACCTACCCAGCACCACGAGCAACGCCATCTAGGGACGAAACACGAGTATGGCTCGTCTTAGTTACCACTCCCGGGTTTCCCTTCTCCATATCCTGGTTGTTGCGTCACTTCCGCCTCAGTCTACTTTGTCAGCTCCAATTCGAGGAGAGGTCACTTCACTCTGGGAAGCGACCACAGGATCACCTATCCTGGAAACCTACGGCACAGTGACTATTTACCGTCTTCTACCATACTCAGCCTTGCTCGTCAGCCATCTCAGCTCCTCACTTAAGTATTTGTAATCTTGTATTGCCTCTCCCCCCTCCACATTGCTTCACTATTGTTTTATGTTTTATTACTATGTATATACTGTTCGTGTTTAGGTTAAGTTTGGTTAAGGGTAGTGTATAAGCTGAATATTTTGTTAAGGAATTTATGGTACTTTATTATATACAACAAAAACTCGCATCCTTTGTCTACCCTTTTATGTCCGATTGTCTTTGTTTTTTTTTGTGTTGTTACCTGTTGGGATCTGGGTAGACGTATACTATATTCTAAATCCCCAACTCGTAACAAATGGCGACCGTGACAGGACACGACCTTAAGTACCATATTCCTTCCTCCCTTGTTACTCAGTGTTAATTACCCCTCCCAGTCACTTCTGTTTACAATTGCTTTACGGTGGTTTAAAGTTTCCTTCATATGTGTGTGTCCATATATTGGTATTATCGTACAGTAAGAGTGACAGACGTAGGATAATAGGTTCCAAGTGTCATAAGGCTTACCTGTTATTACACGTGGCAGTCGTGTGGTAAGTCTTATCGAGTGTAGGGAAGAATCCGGATCTGTTTAATGCCGTACCCTCACTCCAGAGTAGGCTGTTCCATAGTTACTAGTTTAGAGTGAAGTGATATCTTGGGATGCCCCGCTCTACCAGGACCCCATAATTATAAAGCCTCAATTATTGTTCTTCTCATTATCTCATTCAGGGTTGTTAATCCGGATCTTTATATTAATGCCGTAATACGCCCTACCTCTTTCAAGTATATCAGGGTTGTTAATCCGGATCTTTATATTAATGCCGTAATACGCCCTACCTCTTTCAAGTATATCAGGGTTGTTAATCCGGATCTTTATATTAATGCCGTAATACGCCCTACCTCTTTCAAGTATATCAGGGTTGTTAATCCGGATCTTTATATTAATGCCGTAATACGCCCTACCTCTTTCAAGTATATCAGGGTTGTTAATCCGGATCTTTATATTAATGCCGTAATACGCCCTACCTCTTTCAAGTATATCAGGGTTGTTAATCCGGATCTTTATATTAATGCCGTAATACGCCCTACCTCTTTCAAGTATATCAGGGTTGTTAATCCGGATCTTTATATTAATGCCGTAATACGCCCTACCTCTTTCAAGTATATCAGGGTTGTTAATCCGGATCTTTATATTAATGCCGTAATACGCCCTACCTCTTTCAAGTATATCAAGGTTGTTAATCCGGATCTTTATATAAATGCCGTAATACGCCCTACCTCTTTCAAGTATATCAGGGTTGTTAATCCGGATCTTTATATTAATGCCGTAATACGCCCTACCTCTTTCAAGTCTCTTATCCTTATCTAAGGATCTTCTCAGAAGAACAATAATCATAAGTGTAATTTCCCTAGGTATAACTTGGTTAGTTTCCGGGACTTTCTGGTTATCCACTGCCGTGATATTTTCTAGGGTTATCCACTTATCTTATTTTTTGACCATTAGTTAATTTATCCTATTTTTCTTAACAATGGCCACCTCAGGTTTTGATCTTCAGGATTTTATTGAGAATCCTTCCGTAGCTAAATTACGTGTTAATATCCTGAAGAAAGAATGGAAAGAAATAGCCAACTATTACAATATCCCATTTTCACAACAACTGACTAAGGAAATGTTAAAAAATCATGTGATTGAAGTGTTGGTTCAACAAGAAGTTTTAAAAGAATCCGCTGTTGACAGATTAACGCCCATGTCCAAGAAACTTCAACCACTATCCACCACCCCTCCTCACTCAGAAGTTGCCTCAGGTCTGGCTAGCCCTCAAGAAGAAACACAACGAATAGACCCCTTAGAACTAGAACGAGCTAGGTTCGAGTTCCAAATCAAAATGAAAGAACTCGAGTTGGAACAGGCCAAGTTGGAGCAGGAGGTTAGACTGAAAGAACTACAGGTGAGAGAGGCAGAAGTCACCTTAACATCGGAGTTTAAATCAAAGGAAGTGGCATTAAAAGAGAAACTAGCTGCTTTTAACCCTGCTACTGCTTCTTCCCTTGTTCCCGGGTTTGATGAATCCGATATGGACGGGTCATTTAGGACTTTTGAGAAAATAGCCGCGAAGAATGAGTGGCCAAAGGACCAGTGGGTGTCAGTGTTAGTTCCTAAATTATATGGTAAGGCTCGTAGAGTTTATAACTGTTTAGACCAGACTGATGACTATGATAACGTAAAAAAGAATATCCTCACCTCTTATGCTATCACGCCAGATGGATACCGGCAGAAGTTTCGTAAACTAACCAAGCCATTTTCACACACATTTGTTGAGTTTGCTCAAGAAAAGCTTAGGTTTTTTAAGAAGTGGTTTGAGGCTACAGAGACCTCCACATTTCAGGATTTGTTAAATTTGGTAGTCCTGGAGGAGTGGAAAAGCAAGATACCATTTCACATCTTGAAGCATGTGGAGGAGCGTGGAGAGGTTAATTTAGGGCGTGCTGCTGAGCTGGCTGATGCGTATGCTTTGTTGGTGGAGTCACTGGGCAGTAGAGAACGTGGTACTTCCCGACATGTTAGGTCTTCCTCTGATGATAACCTTGGGGGCGTGAGTGGTAGGTCGAAAGGTCCCACACCTACTCCCCCCGATGCAACCAAGCTTACTTGTTCTTACTGTAAAAACCCAGGCCATACGATCCAGAATTGTAAACACCCAAAGTGTCGAATTGCTAAAAGTAGTTCCCTGGATCCCAAATCCAAACCAAGTGCAAATAGCCATAAGGAAAGACCCAATGCCTGTGTGTGGCATTCATTTATTATTGGGTAATGACTTGGTAGGAGATCTAGTGGTTCCTAACATAAAGACAGTCGACTCTCCCTTACCTGTCAACTCCACCACTGACCTTGAAGAAACTATTCCTCATCTTTAACCATCTTGTGCTGTCACCCTGTCACAGAGTGTGCGAAATGGGCCCTCTTCATCTAAAACCACCTCCAATATCTTCCTACCCACAGAAGATCTGTACAATAAGACCATTATTAAGGATGAGCTCATTTCAGCCCAACAATCTGATCCATCTTTGTTCAAACAGGTGATGAAAGACCTCAGTGTGGACCATTGTACATCTTCGGCTTACCACCCACAATCCCAAGGTTGCTTGGAACGGTTCCATCAAACTTTCAAATCAATGATCAAAAAATACTGTATAGAACACCAAAAGGAATGGGATGAAAGCGTAGACTTGTTACTCTTTGCCGTCAGGGAATGTCCCCAGGAGTCATTGGGTTTCTCGCCGTTCGAGTTACTATATGGGAGACAAATTAGAGGACCCCTTAAAATAGTAAAGGAGCAGTGGTTTGACACTCCATCTATTAAGCCCGCAACAGTTTCGCAATACATTGACACTTTACGGGACAAATTAACTGAAGTCCGAACCATTGCTCAGTCAAACTTAAAAAAAGTCCAAGAGAAAATGGTGAAGTCCCAACCTAAATTAGTTAAAAGATCATTTTCTCTAGGTGACAAAGTGTTACTCTTTCTACCCATTCCAGGCTCTCCCCTTAAAAGCAAGTTTACTGGTCCCTATATAGTTGCTAATAAACTATCACCTCTCAACTGTATAGTCCATACTCCTGATCGCAGAAAAGATTCACAACTTGTTCACATTAATCTCATGAAACTTTACCATTCCAGGCAGTCAGAGGAAGACATCCCAGAGGCTGTAAGCCTACCTGTATTGCATACGGTTTTGTCAGGGCCGGAGCCGGAGACAGATGACATGGACCTATTGGAGAATTTAGACTTCCCTCTACCTAAAGAGAACCCTGCTAACAGTCACATACTCAACAATTTGGATGAGTATTTTTCTGTTCTGAATCCCTCTCAAGCAAAAGATCTCACTAAGTTATTATCAACATTTCCCAAAGTCACGTCAGACCTCCCAGGGTTTTGCAATATACTTAAACATGATATTAAACTAATCTCAGATGATGTACAACCCATTAGGCAATCAGCATATCGTCTAAGTCCACAAAAAAAATCGATTATGAAAAAGGAGGTAGATTTTTTGTTAAAGCATAACTTAGCTGAGCCTAGTACCTCCCCCTGGGCTTCACCTTGCCTTCTCATTCCAAAACCCGATGGCACCTTTCGTTTCTGTACAGATTATCGTAAAGTGAACCAGGTCACTGTCTCAGACTCCTTCCCTTTACCTTTGATTGAAGATATAATAGACAGCATAGGCTGTGCCCAATTTATCAGTGCCATAGACTTGTTGAAAGGATATTATCAAGTAGGACTCACGGATAGGGCAAAAATAATCTCGGCATTTATAACTCCATTTGGTCTTTTTCAATATTTGGTTATGGCGTTTGGCTTTTCTAATGCTCCGGCCACATTCCAGAGGGCCATCAACTTCCTAATTCAAGACCTAGGTGGGACGTTCGCCTACCTGGATGACCTGGTGGTGGTGTCGGACAGCTGGGACGAACATCTGGTGCGTTTGGAGATACTGTTTGCACGACTGCAAGAGACTGGATTCACCATAAACCTGGCTAAATCTGCTTTTGGCCGGGCCTCGGTGACTTACCTGGGACATATCGTTGGGCATGGTATGGTGAGACCCAAGGACGCAAACGTTGAAGCCATCTTGTCCTTCCCCACTCCAAGAACGAGGAAGGAACTCATGCGCTTCCTGGGGATGTGCGGCTACTACCGTCGGTTCTGCAGTAACTTCTCCAGCGTGGCCGGACCCCTCACAGACCTTACCAGTTCTGCGGTCCCTTACATCTGGAACCAGAAGTGCGACCAGTCTTTCCACCGCCTCAAAGCCTTCCTTGCCTCTAAGCCTGTAGTCCACCCCCCTGACTACACCTTGCCCTTCCATCTGCAAATCGACGCTAGTGGTGTCGGAGTGGGGGCTGTGCTCCTACAACCCGACCCAACCACTGATGTCCTTCACCCTGTGGCATATTACTCTGCCAAGTTGAAAAAACATCAGACCAACTACTCGACCATAGAGAAGGAGGCCCTGGCTCTGGTGTTGGCAATAAAGAAGTTTGAATGTTACCTCCAGTCTTGCCCACAAACAACCCTGGTCTTCACCGACCATAACCCACTCACGTTCATCCAAACCAACAAGACCTCCAACCAGCGAATCCTCCGCTGGGCTCTCCTCACCCAGCCCTATAATCTACAAGTCCGGCACATAAAGGGGGTGGAAAACCTGATTGCAGACTCCTTATCCCGAGCTCCAGTGGAAATGTAGCAGCTACTCTCCAGACGCACCAGGTGATCACCTCCTTCGCGCCCGCGCTACGAAGGTCTTTGGAGGGGGGGTGTGTTACGAACCCCTCCACCGATTGTCTTCATCTACCTACCCAGCACCACGAGCAACGCCATCTAGGGACGAAACACGAGTATGGCTCGTCTTAGTTACCACTCCCGGGTTTCCCTTCTCCATATCCTGGTTGTTGCGTCACTTCCGCCTCAGTCTACTTTGTCAGCTCCAATTCGAGGAGAGGTCACTTCACTCTGGGAAGCGACCACAGGATCACCTATCCTGGAAACCTACGGCACAGTGACTATTTACCGTCTTCTACCATACTCAGCCTTGCTCGTCAGCCATCTCAGCTCCTCACTTAAGTATTTGTAATCTTGTATTGCCTCTCCCCCCTCCACATTGCTTCACTATTGTTTTATGTTTTATTACTATGTATATACTGTTCGTGTTTAGGTTAAGTTTGGTTAAGGGTAGTGTATAAGCTGAATATTTTGTTAAGGAATTTATGGTACTTTATTATATACAACAAAAACTCGCATCCTTTGTCTACCCTTTTATGTCCGATTGTCTTTGTTTTTTTTTGTGTTGTTACCTGTTGGGATCTGGGTAGACGTATACTATATTCTAAATCCCCAACTCGTAACAATATATATATATATATATATATATATATATATATATATATATATATATATATATATATATATATATATATATATATATATTATGTATATTATGTATATATATATATATATATATATATATATATATATATATTTATATGTATATTTATATATATATATATATATATATATATATATGTAACCGGTCGGAATTTACTGGACTTTAATTTCTCACTTGACTTGGGGTTTATTTAAAATTAATAGATGGTAATGGCAGTGGAAGCGCCCCTTTGAGAAAAATCCCGAACCAGCACAAGAACACTTAAAACTACTAAACAAAATAAATTGTCCGTGACCCGTGGAAGGATAGCATCTGTGACTGGGATGAATGAGACACACTGTTACATTTAGACACTTATATTCCCTCCAACACTACAAACACAATCCAATAATGGTACACCAGTATGCGCACCTCTTAACTTGAACTTAAAACACTACTCTGGGGAATAAAAGTTATACATGATATAAAAATTATTAGAACCTCAGGCAACAATAAATTTGAAGTAATAAGAACTGTTCCGTGCACACATGAAACAGGCCTTAAAGGCTTTCACACAATAATATCAGTCACTTAGGTACCAAAAAAAGATATTAACTACTCTACAATGAATAGGCCTTAAGGGCACTCAACAAAATTATATGTCACTGAGGAATGGTAATAAAAATGAGAAATTAAATACTCTACAATGAATAGGCCTTAAGGGCACTCAACAAAATTATATCAGTCACTGAGGAAATGGTAATAAAGCATGAAATTAAATACTCTACAATGAATAGGCCTTAAGGGCACTCAACAAAATTATATCAGTCACTAAGGAAATGGTAATAAAATATGAAATTAAATACTCTACAATGAATAGGCCTTAAGGGCACTCAACCAAATTTATAGCACCCCAACAGATGCACACTTCCTAACCTAACCTAACCACTACTCTGGGGAACAAGGTTATACCTGAGATCAGAATTATGAAGAACAATCAGAGGCATTAAAAGAATCAAATCACAGTATCACTCTGGTTCCACTTGATGGCACAAACATTCAAAACAATATTATCAAAATTATCTAGAAACTATTAAACTACACCCGTAATAAAGGAGGGAAAATGTTCCTCCTGGTATCTCCTAGAGACCTAGACTCACGGTCTCAGTGTGTGACCATTAGTCTACTCAGATAGCCTCAGTGTACTCCCAGTGCGTCCATAAAGCGGACGGGAGTGAGCCAATCAGACCTTGTACAGTTGAGAGAAGCTTTAGCGTCCCGTGTCGTTTAGTTGTCGGGAGCACTCGTTCACTCAAGAGATCCTTTGCTACCCCGCTAAACAGTGACAGGCCTACTTTGATCGGTCCAATGGCGACAATCGCCACCCTCAATCCTCAACGGCAGTCTCAAACGGCAGTCAATCTCAGGTCAACTCCAGTCAACTTCAGTCAAGTGGGTTCTCACGGAAACCCTGAAATGAACTCACTGTTAGCTCTAGTTTACTTTATCACTGCCCTATCTAACCCTGTCTGAGATCGAATGAGACTTACTTGTTATACTGCAATATTTCAGCACAGGTGACTAGGCCACGTGACTATTTCTGGGACAGACGCGCAGGGACGTCTTGTTCGTGTGAGTGCTATCCGGGACTGAGAGAGAGCCCGCTTCGTGTCCTCTCAAGGCGTTAGCTTAGGCCTACGTGACCTATTTTCCGCCTAACTAATAACTCCTTGGGACACCCTTTAACATTATTCAGACTGCTAAACGATCTATAATAATTTCAAATTCAATAATAGTCCCTTAACTTCATGAATCGCATCATTATTAATCCGGTAAATTACATTTAATATCATATAGGCCTAGTTCCGCAATCTCCCACTATGTGCGGGGAGCGCTCTCTTCCCTCAGACGACCTTGAACGCTCAGTACCGCTAATGGCGGGGCATTCGAAATTACTCTGAAATTTCTGAATATTACAATCGACCCCCCTAAAAAAAGACAGCACTGTCCTCATGTGCTGAGAAGACCATTCATACGACCCCCCTAAAATTTGTTCTAAGAAACTGCATCTTACCCCTTTTGCTAAACGCAGCATTCCCGTCTTCTCTTCTCTCCTGCTAACACTCGACCCCCCTAAAAGAAAAACAGCACTGCCCTCATGTGCTGAGAGAACAACTTAGACCCCACCTTCAACTCTGTACTATTCCACTCACAGCTAACAACTCCATTTCTTCCCCATTTCTTCCTAGCCCAACTCATAACCAACCAGAACATCACGCTCCCCTTTTGCCTGGCCCTTAACTAGAGAACCAATGTCAAAATTAATACCAGCCCAAACAAACATGCTCTCCTTTGCCTGGCCCTTGAACTAAGAGGAACCAGTGTCAAACCAATACTCAGTCCAAAGCAAACATGCTCTCCTTTTGCCTGGTCCTTGAACTAAGAGGAACCAGTGTCAAAACAATACACAGTCCAAAACAAACATTCTCTCCTTTTGCCTGGCCCTTGAGCTAAGAGGAACCAGTGTCAAAAAAATACTCAGTCCACGTCTCCGAACC
This sequence comes from Homarus gammarus, assembly GCA_958450375.1. NCBI lineage: Eukaryota > Metazoa > Arthropoda > Malacostraca > Decapoda > Nephropidae > Homarus > Homarus gammarus. The sequence continues at coordinate 22,337 of CAUDMG010001352.1, read as the reverse complement.
TCATGCCGGCAGACCAACCCTCTGACAATGTACCAGTCCATGTTAGTGAGGCCCTGGACATTACAACTGTACTCTCAATCCCGCTCATGACAGCAACCACTACTCAACGCACATCTCTGACCTAACCATCTCTCCAATCCCCCCTGCCCTACTCACAACTCCTCCAACTCACCCTCGACAACCTGCCCCTTCTCATTACCCTGCAACCTAAACTGTAATTTGTCGGCTTCGTCTTTCAGTTGCAGGCTCGATCGACCTCTCTGAACTACTTCTCCATCTCGCTCATCTGGAGTGGGGGCTCCTCGTCTTCCTCCTCAGATTCATCCATCGCTGGGTCTCCCGGATGCCTTAGGGTTGGAGCAGCCTTCAAGTTGCTCCGGTTTTCCACTCTCGCTTCCAGGTCTTCTTCCCCACTGGGCGCAATGCGATATAAACCAGGCCTTGGATTTAGGACCTCAACAATGTGCCATCTCGTATCAAACCAATGGTTTTGCAGCTTACACCGGCCTATTTTTACATTGTTCCTCAGCAAAACCTCCTGGCCCACTTCCCAGCTACTCTCGTGGGCTTTCTCTTCTCTTTTTCTTCTATTTATTTCCTTACGTCTCCGAACATTGATCTCCACTGCTTCCTGCAATCGTCGTTGCCGGTCTCTAATCACCATCACCCACTCATCTACCGGCTCTGGGTCTAGTTCCGGCCTAAGGTCAAACGGCAGGTTTGGTTCTCTCCCGTAAAACAACAGGAATGGGGAAAACCCTGTCGTGGCATGCGGAGTCGCGTTGTATTGTGACACCACTGCCTGCAGATGCTCTGGCCACCTATTCTTTTCCTCTGCCTCGAGGGTGGCCAGCAGACCGTGCAGGGTTCGATTGAACCGTTCCACCATGCCATTTCCCTGTGGGTGATATGCTGACGTCCTTATTTTCTTCACCCCAAAGGTGGCACAAGTTTGTCGGACCAATGCACTGCCAAAATTCCTTCCCTGATCGGTCAACAGTCGCTCAGGTGCACCCACTGCCAGGAAGATTCGATTCACCAGGATCTTTGCAATCGTCGAGGCTTTCTGGTCTTTGGTGGGAAAGGCCCAAGTGTAACGACTGTATATGTCAACCATTATCAGGACATTCTCCAATCCTTGCCGCTTGTCCAGCAAGGTGAAATCTGCGGCCAGTGTCTCTAATGGTTTGGCAGCTTCAATCGTCCCTACATGCAGTTGGGGCTTCGGCACTTCATCTTTTGCTACTCCACACCTCTCGCAGCTGGCTATGTAGTCTCGCACTGTTTCTCCCATGCCTGACCAGAACCCTCGCTCCTGCACCAGCGACAGGGTGCGATCTCGCCCCTGATGGCCAAACTCGTCGTGGCAGGCTCTAGTCAAAGCCTCCTGCAAGTTTGGAGTTAACACTGGCACCTCCCTCCATAGATTCTTCCCTTCGGGTCTTCTATGCCAAACAACATCTTCTCTTACTATCAGGGATTTCCTAGCTCGGTACATCTTGCGGAAATCATCATTTTGGAGCTCTACCTGTACCTCATCCTCCGGCAGCTCTCCACCAACCATCTTCGCAGTTTTGTCATATAGTCCATGCCTTCTTGCTCCTTACGCAGCCCATCCATCGTCCACAGTTCCTTCCTTCCTGCCCCGTTCTCCTCTAGTACATGCATCGCTGTATACTCTTCTTCACTATCTTCCTCCTGTTCCGCCGGGATTCTAGATAGAGTATCCGCCACAATGTTGTTCTTCCCCGGCTTGTACTCTATAGTAAAGTTAAACTGCTCGAGATCCGCATTCCACCTACTTTCCACGGCACCTAGCTTAGCCTTCTCCCGGTGACTGAGTGGGTTGTTATCTGTATAGACTGTGAAATGTTTCCCTGCCAAATAATCCCTGAATTTATCCACTACTGCCCATTTGAGTGCTAACATCTCTAACTTACGAGAACTATAGTTGTTCATGTTACGTTCTGATTTCCTCAGGCCCCGACTCGCATAGCACACCGGATGCAGCCTGCCATCCTTCCGCTGGGACAGCACCGCACCTAGCCCACGAAAACTTGCATCTGTTTCTAATATAAACTCCTGAGTGAAATCTGGGCAAGCCAACACTGGTGTCTGCGTCACCTTGTCTTTCAACTCCTCAAAAGCCTGTTGCTGTTCCTCTCTCCATTCACTATCTACCCGATCCTTAGATTTCCCATGCATCAACGCATGCAGTGGAGCAGCTATTTGGGCAAACCCTTTAACAAATTTCCTATAAAATGATGTGAACCCTACAAAAGACCGCACATCTTTCACCGTCTGAGGGACTGGCCAATCTCTTACTACCCTAATCTTCTCAGGATCAGCTGTGATGCCTTCAGCTGACACCTGATATCCTAAATAACTTACTTTTGAAGCCATTATTTCACACTTTTTAGGTTTAAATCTTAAATTATTCTCCCTCATCCTGCAAAATAATTCCCTCAATCTGACTATATGTTGATCTATTGTACTTGAAAACACCATCACATCATCAAGGTATACAAGCAACGAGGAGAAGATCTTATCCCCTAAAATCCGCTCCATGTATCTCTGAAAGGTTCCCGGACTATTTGACAATCCCATAGGCAGTCGCCTGTACTCAAAGTGTCCGAAGCTTGTGCTGAAGGCAGTCTTTGGACGGTCTGAAGGTTTTACTTCTATCTGGTGATATCCCGCCGCCAGATCAAACGTTGAGAAAAACTGGGCCCCCGTCAGAGATTCTAGAGTTTCATTTATCCTAGGCAGAGGAAACGCATCGCGTACCGTGACCTTATTTAAGTCACGATAGTCAATGCACAACCTCAGCGTCCCGTCCTTTTTCCTCACTACTACAATGGCGGCAGAGTACGGACTCTCACTATGCTGAATTACTCCCTGATCTAACAGCTGGCTAATGTGCTGCTTCACCTCTGGTACCTGGTTTGGAGGGATCCTCCGATATGGCACCCTAACTGGCCTGTCTGTGGTCACTGGGATCTCATGCTGAACCCCAATAGCCTTTCCTATGGGCTGGCCCTCTTCTTCAAAAATATCACTAAACTCTTCTATTAAACACCTAACTGCACTCTCTTGTCCCTCATTCATTTCCTCCGTGTGCACTTTGACCTCCGTACGGGCATCCGGTTGCACTGTCCTCACATTCACCTCTTCACTGATGTCTTCCTCGACTTCCGTCCCCGAAGCCACTTTCCCAATCCGCCAATTGCCCCTCAAGCTCCTACGACTATCAGACAGATTTGCCACCAACACCTGGGTCATGCCTCTCACCACTCTTACAGCTGTCGGCAACACTATCACACCCTCAGGCATCCAACCTTCATCCTCTATTGTTAGAGGTTCAATCACTACTTCTTTGTTAGCTACCTGGCTTAATGAGGGAACACATACTGACAGCAACCGAGTACTCCGGGGAGGAATGGTTGGTCTTTCCTTCCTCTCTGTCATACAATACCCCAGGCTGATGGCCTCTATTGCACATAACTGCCTAACCTCATGCAAGCAATTTTCCCACTGAGCGGTGCTCCTGGCTTCCCTGCACAAGTGATACATGTGCGGCCAGATCTCCGCAACCTCCCCCAGCACATTCATCCCCAACAACCCGACATGAGCTTGCCCCTTACCCTGGGTCTCAATCCCTGGACAAACCAACATCCCCACATCAGTGACTTCCACCCCACATACGACCATAGTGACCCGAATACACCCCACACACGGCACTGGAAACCCTGACGCCCCTTTTACCCTTATTCGAGTGGGCTGCAACACCACGCCTGCAGGCTCCAGCTCCCGACGGTAGAAAAGTTCATCAATTAGCGACACTTCTGCCCCAGTATCTGCTAAACCCCACATTTCACGACCCGCTACCAGCACCGAGACCTTAGGACACTCTGCTTTCAGCCTTAAGGTACCTTCTGTTGTGATTAAATTTGTCATGCGAACCACGCTTGACCATGGGTCCGCTCTCTCTTGGCTCATAACATCGCCGGTGGAATCTATTGGTGAGGCCAGGAACGGTTGGCGGGGACTGCCTGGCCTTGGCCATTTCCCGACCGCCAGTTCCGATTGTTATTTCCAACTCGATACTGGCCATTGGCCACGTATCCCCTTGGGACACTCTCTCCTGGTCTGGACCCGTTTGTGCAATTGAAACTGAAATGGCCCTCTTGTCCACACGCATAGCACCTCGGGGGAATCGAGCCTCCAGTCTGCGGCTCGTTCTCTCTTCCTTTAGTCAGCGGTACCTCCCTCAAAGCTTCTCGTTTTTGTTCCGCCTCTCTCAGCCCCGTGATCCACTCGTCTAGACTGTGGTGAGGATACTTCTTGATCTCATCCACTAACCACATACGGCTTTGTTCCTCCTTGAGCCCCCGAGTGATTGCATCTCCCAACAGGGCCTTATCATATTTATGATCATGGTGGTTCAACTCATCGTTTAAATCTAGCATAGCGTCATAATATTCAAGAAGCGTTTCGTTGCTCCCTTGTTTCCGCGTCATCACCTTCTGAATGGCGTCGTACGTGGCCGTCGGTCCGCCATATTGCTGCTTCAAATAACAAGTTAACTCATCTACGGTTTCCCAGTCTCTGCGTGCGTTGTATACGCGATCTGCCGCAGGCCCCGCAAGATGCCTTATTATGAATTGGATTCGACTGACTTCGTCTCCGTCTAGCAGCTTGAGGGTTCGGTCAACCTCTCTTAACCACTTTCCTACCTCTATTCCTGGCCTACCGTCGAACTTAGACATGGTCAACCCGGCCCCGAGACTAATTCCCTCTCTACTATTGTGTCTCCTCATCTCCCACATTGTCTCCTCGTGCTGTATTTTATACTGTGTCTTTACCCTATCTAGTGCATCCCCCAACAGAGCTAAGTGTTGTTGGTGTTCCGTCTCTAACTGTTGCAATTGTGTGTGGTACTCCCCCCTTAACTGTTGTGCATATACCCCATACTCCCCCCTGATTTGGTTCGCCCATGCCTGACATTCCCCATTGATCTTCCCTTCTAACTGTTCCAATCGTTCCTGGTACTCTCCCCGGATTTTCCCCTCTAGCTTCCCAATACGTTCCACGAACTCTTCTCTCAACTGCACCAACCCCAGGCTGTCTCTCCTTTTCTCCGAGTAACCCCGCACCGTCAACCACAACAAACCCATTCCCACGGTGAGCATGAGTAGAGTTGGGGTCACACTCTCTACCGTTTCCATCCACTCCATTATTACGCTCATTATCCCAACCACAGAACTATCAGTCACGACATAAAATTAACCACGCTCTGCTACCATTTGTAACCGGTCGGAATTTACTGGACTTTAATTTCTCACTTGACTTGGGGTTTATTTAAAATTAATAGATGGTAATGGCAGTGGAAGCGCCCCTTTGAGAAAAATCCCGAACCAGCACAAGAACACTTAAAACTACTAAACAAAATAAATTGTCCGTGACCCGTGGAAGGATAGCATCTGTGACTGGGATGAATGAGACACACTGTTACATTTAGACACTTATATTCCCTCCAACACTACAAACACAATCCAATAATGGTACACCAGTATGCGCACCTCTTAACTTGAACTTAAAACACTACTCTGGGGAATAAAAGTTATACATGATATAAAAATTATTAGAACCTCAGGCAACAATAAATTTGAAGTAATAAGAACTGTTCCGTGCACACATGAAACAGGCCTTAAAGGCTTTCACACAATAATATCAGTCACTTAGGTACCAAAAAAAGATATTAACTACTCTACAATGAATAGGCCTTAAGGGCACTCAACAAAATTATATGTCACTGAGGAATGGTAATAAAAATGAGAAATTAAATACTCTACAATGAATAGGCCTTAAGGGCACTCAACAAAATTATATCAGTCACTGAGGAAATGGTAATAAAGCATGAAATTAAATACTCTACAATGAATAGGCCTTAAGGGCACTCAACAAAATTATATCAGTCACTAAGGAAATGGTAATAAAATATGAAATTAAATACTCTACAATGAATAGGCCTTAAGGGCACTCAACCAAATTTATAGCACCCCAACAGATGCACACTTCCTAACCTAACCTAACCACTACTCTGGGGAACAAGGTTATACCTGAGATCAGAATTATGAAGAACAATCAGAGGCATTAAAAGAATCAAATCACAGTATCACTCTGGTTCCACTTGATGGCACAAACATTCAAAACAATATTATCAAAATTATCTAGAAACTATTAAACTACACCCGTAATAAAGGAGGGAAAATGTTCCTCCTGGTATCTCCTAGAGACCTAGACTCACGGTCTCAGTGTGTGACCATTAGTCTACTCAGATAGCCTCAGTGTACTCCCAGTGCGTCCATAAAGCGGACGGGAGTGAGCCAATCAGACCTTGTACAGTTGAGAGAAGCTTTAGCGTCCCGTGTCGTTTAGTTGTCGGGAGCACTCGTTCACTCAAGAGATCCTTTGCTACCCCGCTAAACAGTGACAGGCCTACTTTGATCGGTCCAATGGCGACAATCGCCACCCTCAATCCTCAACGGCAGTCTCAAACGGCAGTCAATCTCAGGTCAACTCCAGTCAACTTCAGTCAAGTGGGTTCTCACGGAAACCCTGAAATGAACTCACTGTTAGCTCTAGTTTACTTTATCACTGCCCTATCTAACCCTGTCTGAGATCGAATGAGACTTACTTGTTATACTGCAATATTTCAGCACAGGTGACTAGGCCACGTGACTATTTCTGGGACAGACGCGCAGGGACGTCTTGTTCGTGTGAGTGCTATCCGGGACTGAGAGAGAGCCCGCTTCGTGTCCTCTCAAGGCGTTAGCTTAGGCCTACGTGACCTATTTTCCGCCTAACTAATAACTCCTTGGGACACCCTTTAACATTATTCAGACTGCTAAACGATCTATAATAATTTCAAATTCAATAATAGTCCCTTAACTTCATGAATCGCATCATTATTAATCCGGTAAATTACATTTAATATCATATAGGCCTAGTTCCGCAATCTCCCACTATGTGCGGGGAGCGCTCTCTTCCCTCAGACGACCTTGAACGCTCAGTACCGCTAATGGCGGGGCATTCGAAATTACTCTGAAATTTCTGAATATTACAATCGACCCCCCTAAAAAAAGACAGCACTGTCCTCATGTGCTGAGAAGACCATTCATACGACCCCCCTAAAATTTGTTCTAAGAAACTGCATCTTACCCCTTTTGCTAAACGCAGCATTCCCGTCTTCTCTTCTCTCCTGCTAACACTCGACCCCCCTAAAAGAAAAACAGCACTGCCCTCATGTGCTGAGAGAACAACTTAGACCCCACCTTCAACTCTGTACTATTCCACTCACAGCTAACAACTCCATTTCTTCCCATTTCTTCCTAGCCCAACTCATAACCAACCAGAACATCACGCTCCCCTTTTGCCTGGCCCTTAACTAGAGAACCAATGTCAAAATTAATACCAGCCCAAACAAACATGCTCTCCTTTGCCTGGCCCTTGAACTAAGAGGAACCAGTGTCAAACCAATACTCAGTCCAAAGCAAACATGCTCTCCTTTTGCCTGGTCCTTGAACTAAGAGGAACCAGTGTCAAAACAATACACAGTCCAAAACAAACATTCTCTCCTTTTGCCTGGCCCTTGAGCTAAGAGGAACCAGTGTCAAAAAAATACTCAGTCCACGTCTCCGAACCTCATGCCGGCAGACCAACCCTCTGACAATGTACCAGTCCATATTAGTGAGGCCCTGGACATTACAACAGCTACTCAATCCCGCTCATGACAGCAACTCAATCCCGCTCATGACAGCAACCACTACTCAACGCACATCTCTGACCTAACCATCTTTCCCATCCCCTCTGCCCTACTCACGACTCCTCCAACTCACCCTCGACAACCTGCCTTTTCTCATTACCATGCACCCTAAACTGTAATCGGTCGGCTTCGTCTTGTCTCTCAGCTGGAGGGCTCGAACAACCTCTCTGAACTACTTACGTACCCCTATATTTCCCACTTGGACCTCACACTTCCTTGACTGCTGAACGTGTGCCTGACATTCACCCCTTGTTTCCTCCCTGAACCGTTGAATGTGTGCCTGAGACTCCCACTTGAACCTGTTTACCTGTGCTTGATAATCCCTCTTTAGGTCTCGGAACTCCTCTCTCAGCTGTACCAAGGTCCCGCGGTCGTCTCTCTTCCTCCTCATACACATCTCTACTGTCAAGCCTAACCAACTCAGTCCGGGCACAAGGATGAGCATCAGTGCGAGTTCAATCCCTACCAGTACTAACCAACACATGATGGCGTTCATTATCCCAACCACAGAACTATCAGTCACGACATTAAAAACTACGCTCTGCTACCATTTGTAACCGGTCGGAATTTACTGGACTTTAATTTCTCACTTGACTTGGGGTTTATTTAAAATTAATAGATGGTAATGGCAGTGGAAGCGCCCCTTTGAGAAAAATCCCGAACCAGCACAAGAACACTTAAAACTACTAAACAAAATAAATTGTCCGTGACCCGTGGAAGGATAGCATCTGTGACTGGGATGAATGAGACACACTGTTACATTTAGACACTTATATTCCCTCCAACACTACAAACACAATCCAATAATGGTACACCAGTATGCGCACCTCTTAACTTGAACTTAAAACACTACTCTGGGGAATAAAAGTTATACATGATATAAAAATTATTAGAACCTCAGGCAACAATAAATTTGAAGTAATAAGAACTGTTCCGTGCACACATGAAACAGGCCTTAAAGGCTTTCACACAATAATATCAGTCACTTAGGTACCAAAAAAAGATATTAACTACTCTACAATGAATAGGCCTTAAGGGCACTCAACAAAATTATATGTCACTGAGGAATGGTAATAAAAATGAGAAATTAAATACTCTACAATGAATAGGCCTTAAGGGCACTCAACAAAATTATATCAGTCACTGAGGAAATGGTAATAAAGCATGAAATTAAATACTCTACAATGAATAGGCCTTAAGGGCACTCAACAAAATTATATCAGTCACTAAGGAAATGGTAATAAAATATGAAATTAAATACTCTACAATGAATAGGCCTTAAGGGCACTCAACCAAATTTATAGCACCCCAACAGATGCACACTTCCTAACCTAACCTAACCACTACTCTGGGGAACAAGGTTATACCTGAGATCAGAATTATGAAGAACAATCAGAGGCATTAAAAGAATCAAATCACAGTATCACTCTGGTTCCACTTGATGGCACAAACATTCAAAACAATATTATCAAAATTATCTAGAAACTATTAAACTACACCCGTAATAAAGGAGGGAAAATGTTCCTCCTGGTATCTCCTAGAGACCTAGACTCACGGTCTCAGTGTGTGACCATTAGTCTACTCAGATAGCCTCAGTGTACTCCCAGTGCGTCCATAAAGCGGACGGGAGTGAGCCAATCAGACCTTGTACAGTTGAGAGAAGCTTTAGCGTCCCGTGTCGTTTAGTTGTCGGGAGCACTCGTTCACTCAAGAGATCCTTTGCTACCCCGCTAAACAGTGACAGGCCTACTTTGATCGGTCCAATGGCGACAATCGCCACCCTCAATCCTCAACGGCAGTCTCAAACGGCAGTCAATCTCAGGTCAACTCCAGTCAACTTCAGTCAAGTGGGTTCTCACGGAAACCCTGAAATGAACTCACTGTTAGCTCTAGTTTACTTTATCACTGCCCTATCTAACCCTGTCTGAGATCGAATGAGACTTACTTGTTATACTGCAATATTTCAGCACAGGTGACTAGGCCACGTGACTATTTCTGGGACAGACGCGCAGGGACGTCTTGTTCGTGTGAGTGCTATCCGGGACTGAGAGAGAGCCCGCTTCGTGTCCTCTCAAGGCGTTAGCTTAGGCCTACGTGACCTATTTTCCGCCTAACTAATAACTCCTTGGGACACCCTTTAACATTATTCAGACTGCTAAACGATCTATAATAATTTCAAATTCAATAATAGTCCCTTAACTTCATGAATCGCATCATTATTAATCCGGTAAATTACATTTAATATCATATAGGCCTAGTTCCGCAATCTCCCACTATGTGCGGGGAGCGCTCTCTTCCCTCAGACGACCTTGAACGCTCAGTACCGCTAATGGCGGGGCATTCGAAATTACTCTGAAATTTCTGAATATTACATATATATATATATGTGTATATATATATATATATATATGTATATGTATATATATGTATATATATATGTATATATATATGTATATGTATATGTATATATATATATATGTATATATATATATATTATATATATATATATATATATATATATATATATATATTATATATATATATATATATATATATATATATATTTATATATATATATATATATATATATATATTTATATATATATATATATATATATATATATATATATATATATATATTTATATATATATATATTTATATATATATATATATATATATATATATATATATATATATATATTTATATATATATATATTTATATATATATATATATATATATATATATATATATATATTTATATATATATATATATATATATATATATATATATATATATTTATATATATATATATATATATATATATATATATATATATATTTATATATATATATATATATATATATATATATATATATATATTTTTATATATATATATATATATATATATATATATATATATATATATATATATATATATTACGTCACAAAAATGTATATATTTTATGTGTGTGTGTGTGTGTGTGCAACGAGTATAATTATACGGAAAATAGGAATGAGACCCCTCGACGTGTGATTGAAATTTTGTTGAGCAGTCGCTAAATGGCTCTGCCAAGGTTTTACGTTGACTGTTGACACTCACATAATTCAATCCAGTGTACCAGACATGTGTTGCTGGTGGATGTTATCGTCGCGTCATAATTTTCGCAACTATGTGTTTATACTGGAAAGATATATATCAACACGTACATGTTTAAACTTATATTTTATTATGACTAAGAAAAACTGATGTAGCCGAAGGTATTTGCACGCGAGTTAAAATAACGAAATAGTTATTTGCACCCGAAACTTGTCATCATGGGCATCAGGTGCAGAGTGTGAAACTGTTATCTCCACCCGAGGTGTGTCATAGCGAAATTCGGGTGCAAAATTACTTCGTCTATTTGCAGTCGATATTGCCTAATCACTAATCATATTCAGTGAAAGATGAAAAAGTGTGTAACTATTCAAACTACAGTAAAAAGTACCAATTAAGTTCTTGGCGCCGACTTACTGTGCTCGTCATTAATGTTTACAATGGAATTGTGAATATTAAAATTTTTACATACATGAACTGCTTTATTATCGTATACTAACAATATATCACTATGCACATAAACTTGCAGTCAATAGGAAAACATTGTCGAATACCGGTGTACAGTCCCCTTCACCCTTGCGTTTACAGGGACTCTTCATATAAACATTCTCAAATCATTGCATTGAGATATATTTTTAATATTGTTTTAATTTGATTCCATTGTATGTTTACTATTGCGAGTTTCCTTTCTGCCGAATGTAAACAAACACAGCGGTGCCACATTGCACAAAACCTGACGAGCCCCAGTAAGCATACTAGTGAAGGGGACTTCACACCTACGTGCTCACCAAACTTTACAACAATTCAACTAATTAACGGTATTCAAGTTACAAAGGTTAATTTTACCCTCACGTCCACTCAACACAGTAAATTTGTTGTCACCAGTCATTCAGCACACGCACACACACATATTACATAACTGTTGCACATTTCATTACATATTTACGTCATAGGAATACAAACAAATATTTCACGCATGTAAAAATTTCCAACATTCGATGAAACACTCAGATAAAATCATGTTCATAAAAAAATAATGATGGTAGCCGCGTATTTTGCAAATTTGTATCGATATGAAAACTAACATTGGCAGGTTTTGGAATAAGCGAGTACTGTTAGAAGAGGGGTTATCTATATACATGTGAGATGTTTGAAAATTGTGTTGACTTTGTTCTCGCCTTTGATATTAGCAGGGATGTATAACATAGACATCGGCCTTGAAAAGAGATAATTATATAGTGTAGTTGTCCACACCATCATGTTCACAGGTTACTAACTTATCTTTCAGGGTAATTCGTCGACCTCTAAAATTAAGAGTTTGATTTTATCCCAAGCCAAAGCATAGCAAATGGAATATAGATGGATACACTTACAACTTTCCCGATGAGGAATATTCTACGTTTTGTTCTCTATTGAAGGATCAAAACCTTTTTTTTTATCGCATAATCATGACTAGTAGTTGGGATTCTCATAGATGATTAGCCACAGTGATCCACCTTAGATTAAAACTTAGATGATATAAATTCACATTTAACAAGTCACAATCAAGTGAGTCCATAACGTAATACAGTATAAGATGTTAATAAACTTGCAATTGTAAAATCAATCCAGTCATTGTCTACTAAAATAACCATTGTGCAACCTCATTCTAAATCCTAGGTTAGCTTAGTTAGCCAACAAACTCTGTAATATGTAAAACAAGGGGTGTCGTCCCCCTCCGTTTAACTCATTAAACTTCTTTTCCAACCTTTCCCCCCACGACTATATGTTGTAACTTTTCCATCCCTCATGTCTGGCTGTGCCTTGTGCCCCAGCATGACCTCCATCCTTTCCCCACCTTAACCCCCCCCCCCCCCCCAAAAAAAAAAAATCCACCTCCAACACGGTCTTACGCGAAAAGGAAAGCATGCGTCAAGCTGTGTGTGCCTAGAGTCAAACATTGTAACGTGATATTGATGGACCTAAAACTCATTCGTTTAACATGCAGTACATGACATACATATAATAAGTACTAAAAATGTGAGTAGTTTTTGTGTATTTCTCTTTTTAATTTAAAAAGTTTTGATAAACAGTAAATGGGATTACAATTTACATAAGTTATGGACGTGTGCTCATAACCATTATTTATTCAATAATAGATTCAGAATTTCATTGGGTAAAATTATTTAATATTTTTCTGTGGTTTATTTCCATTCCGATCAAAATACATATTTATATGATCAGTAAAACATGGAGAGAGAGAGAGAGAGAGTGAGTGATTGATTTTGATTTTGCCGCATACAGCGGCTACTTTATTGTGCACCCCACACTCATCCTGTGAGCGGTAGCGCAAAAGGATTACAGAGTAGAGTTTACAAAGGGTCATAATAATTAACCCCCGTTGTCAGGATATTATGGCACTGAATGTTACACAGTATTTCATTTACATTATTTGTTTAGTTTTGTACATAAAGGGTAACTTATTCACAAATGCGTGATTACAAGCGTGTGAGGCAGTATGTCTGGCCTCACACATTGTTATTCACATTTACGTGAGAGGTATTCAAGCACATTGCGTGTTTGGTTCTGTACATGAGAACTGATATAGTTACTAAGTGCAAAAAGTGGGTACAATCTTAATATGTCGGCTATCTTGCCATTAAAGATGAAGTGTTGTGCCATTTCACACACAGTGTGCTTGGACCTGTCCCTAAAAGGTTCTATCTTCACACAGTCGAGGACGTAGTGTTCAAGTGTGTGGCCATATGTATGGCCACACACTTTACATATAGTTTTGTTTACATCTGCTTGAGGAACATACTGCCAAAGGTACTTATATCCTAACCTTAATCTAGCGGTTACAACATCTTGTAATCTAGTGATCTTGTTACTTGCTCCATATACATGTTTCACTTGATACATCTCATCATGGTAACCTATGGATCGACTAGTGCCTGTTTGCGCTTGTCTACTTGCGTCAAACTCATCAATAAGTTCTTTCCTAATTACAGTTTGAAGGGTTCTTTTTGACAGACCCAAATTGTATTCAACGGTGTCTTTGTTAGACGCGAGTTTGGCGAGGGCATCAACTCTGTCATGTTTTATGAGGCCTATGTGAGAGGGGATCCACAACAGTTTGACCCTGACACCCCGGTCAACAAGGCACGCATATTTGTGTCTGGCTTGAGAGACAAGAGCATGACAACCTGTGTCGAGGGTGCCAAGGGCAAGTAGTGAGGATAGAGAGTCAGTGATGATGAGACTGTCAGTAACAGTGGTTTCAAGGAATTTAATAGCTGTGAGTATGGCAACTAATTCAGTTTGTAGAGTGGATGCCCAGTTGTTAATTTTAACTCCTTTCTCAATTATATTACCGTCAGGTTGAGTCACAACAATAGCACTTCCAGCCCTCCCACAGACGGTGTTTAGAGATCCATCAGTGTAGATGGTCTGTGTGATATTATCATCAGTCTGTAGAGTGTGTATGTGTTCAAGAGCTCTCAATTTGGCAGTGTGTTGGAGATAAATGCTTTGTATAATTATTTTTTTAGGCAGATACGTCGGTATTGTGATATCGAAGGGAACTGTCCGCCAGGGTGGCAGGAAGCGCTGTTGTGTTTCAACTTTGTACAGGTGGTCTAGTCCAAACATCTTCATATGTGTAGCTGTAGTTTGGATCCATTTAGACTCAGTAGTCCCATGGTTCATACATTCTAGCAATTTTAAGGAAGCAATGTTATCAGGATCACCACGCAGAAGCCTCAGGGCTATCATGAGGTTGACTTCAATTATTCTATCTTTAACACTGGGTATACCTAGTTCTTTCCTCATATTAAGTACTTTAGTGCTCATGGGACATCCTAGGATAATTCTGAGGGCTTTATTTTGCATTTTCTAGAGCTTGTCAACGCCTTTCCTGTCACGAATGACCAGGGCTGGTGCGTGGTAATCTATCAGAGATCTTATATAGCCTAGGTACATTGTTTTAACAATTCTAATATTAGCACCATAGTGCGGGCTGTACCCCGCTACACTTCTAAGAGGTCTCAGTCTGTCAGTACATTGGCGGGTTAGCTGTTGTATGGCAGGTAGGGTACAAGGGACGGAAACACCAAGATATTTAAAAGAAGAAACATAGTCAATAGTGTTGTTACCTATCTTGAACTTGGCGGGGCCGCGTTTGCGGTTACCAACTTGTTTGTTGAACACCTTAGTTTTGTCAGTGGAGATAATAAGACCGAGGTGTTCACAGGCTGCGTATAGATGGTTCAGGGTGGTTTGCATTTCACGATGAGTTTTAGTATGTATAAGAATATCATCAGCATAGCTGATTGAGATATTGCTGGGGTTGTCTGGTATTAAATTTAATAATGCATTCATAAGAACATTGAACAAAGTGGGGCTAAGTACTCCACCTTGAGGGGTACCAAGTTGCATATCTTTAACTTCACTTTTGTAACCCTGAAACAGTGCAGCAGCCCTTCTGTTGGTTAGGTAACCACTTATCCAGTGTAACAGCCTACCTCCTATATCCATTTTGGCTAGTTCGTACAATATCAGTTGCCTATTGGCAATATCAAATGCAGCTTTTAGGTCAAGAAATGTGGTGTATCTGTGCCTTTCATCACCATGCACAGTTAGGTGATAACGTAGTGAGGCGGAGGATTCATGCGACACATTCTTATCTGGGCGGTCTGTGTGTTCCCCAGCAGGAGGAGTTACAACGCCGTCACCCTGAAGGTAGATGGTCCGTGTGTGAGCTCAACTGTGATGCTCCTTTATCGTGTGGACATTGTGTGTATACATGTGTGTGTGTATGTATGTTAAAGCTTTTATATACGTGACGTGTATGTGTGTATTTACGTTCTGTATATTGGTGGAAAGAGGTTTGGTCTGGGGGTAAAATGAGTTTCCTTTACGTGTCGAGTCAATGTTAGCATTACTCGTAGCCAACACCATCCTAGTGTAAAGTTTATCTGTGTGTGTGTGTGTGTGTGTGTGTCAGCTACACTCGGTCTCTCACGTGGTTACACAGGCATAACAAAATTAAACACTCACTCCTGTATACTAAACACCAGTTCTTGAGGAGGGATAAAATACCAAGTTCTTCGGCCTCCAAAAACACCATAGGCCTCCAAAAACACCATAGGCCTCCAAAAACACCATAGGCCTCCATAAACACCATAGGCCTCCATAAACACCATAGGCCTCCATAAACACCATAGGCCTCCAAAAACACCATAGGCCTCCAAAAACACCATAGGCCTCCATAAACACCATAGGCCTCCAAAAACACCATAGGCCTCCGGAAACACCATAGGCCTCAATAAACACCATAAGCCTCAATAAACACCATAAGCCTCCATAAACACCATAAGCCTCCATAAACACCATAGACCTCCAGAAACACCATAGGCCTCCAGAAACACCATAGGCCTCCAGAAACACCATAGGCCTCCGGAAACACCAATCATTCGTATATTTTAGTATTTCCTTCCTAAAAGATTAAAAAAAAACTATTACTGAATGTGTCCAAACTATTCACTATATACTTTCTATACAACAAAGTATTTCCCGCGTGTATGATGTATAAATGTTTCAGTCTAGTATTTATCAGCGGCCTTTACAAGAGTTGAAAGGTTCGGTCATGTCAGGATCATTAATGGTAAATACTGTCCACTTTATGGTAAATGATCTGGTGGATACAACACTCACTATCTGCCCTACGGAGGCCTTGGTTTGAGCTCCGGGCGCCTCATAGTCCACCCAGCTGTGAATGGGATCCTAACTTCAGTCTGGGAAGTGAAGATGGTTGGGCGAACATACAGCCACTCTGCTTCCTTGGGTTACCCTCGGGCACGTATTCAATCGCTAACGGGCAGCTGGGTGTATGAAACCGATATTCATAATCTATATTTCTAATCCTCTGGTTAGGTTAGGTTAGGTGTTTAAAATTTTCTATATGAAGGTGACCGCTGACTACATAACATAAGGGGGGGGGAGGAGCTCATGGTGGAGTAACCCGCTCGATGTTGAATACCAATAAGTAAGAAATTAACACCTGCCAGGACATCCTGTATCAAGCAGGAAGATGATTGTACGAAAGACATGAAAAATACGCACATACACGTATTCATAGGTGTACTGCAACTGTGGTCCTCAGCTGATCAACATGAAAATGAGGAGGATACTTATACACACACACACACACACACACACACACACACACACACATACATACACACCACACGCACACACACACACACACACACACGTAACACCCTGGGCTACTGTAGGTAATATCTTGGAGGAGCGACTGGCCCACTTAGTTTATTAAAACATTTTGTCTTTGTCAGTAACACACAGCAATATTACCTTACAGAAGCAGCTGGCAGTGTAGTGTTCGCCACCACAGTTGTACCTTACCATCATTAACACCACAATAGCTGGGTCTATTCACCACTACAACCGTCATTTATCACCACAACAACATCACTGCCTCACCACCATCACCATCACCACCATCATCAACACTATCACCCCCACAACACAATCCCTGTATCGACACCACATCAAAAACTCTACATCACCACAGCAAAAACCGTGTCACAACCACCATTCACCATCATTATCCCCATCATCACCACCACCACCACCTCCATCATCACCACCACCACCACCACCTCCATCATCACCACAATCTCCATCATCATCACCACCACCACCACCACCACCACCACCACTACTCTCCCTTGACCTCTCACAAGATATAAACAAGGTCACTTTGTCTTCACTATAGACCAAATAGGTAGTAAGTCGTCCCTGCCTCGGTCATATATCTTTACCTGAGATCACCCTTAAGGTTAGGTTAGGTTAGGTTAGGTTATTTTTATAGTAACACACTCATGGCCACACACCCTTATGGCCACACACTCATCGTCATGTATACTTATAATCGGATACTCATGGCCACACACTCATGGCCACACACTCATAGTCATACACACTCAGGGACCACAGTCCACATTGTCTCAGTCTTTCTCTCTACGTATTTATCCGTAAACGCACGCACGCGCAGGCACGCACGCACGCACTACTCCTGACAGACCGTACCAATACACTAAAGTTCCCCGAATATGGTACAGGTTTTCCCTCCTTACTGCTCCCCAAAGTCACCTCCCATGGCAGCAAATTAGAGGAGCTCGCCACCACAGTCAGGTCAGATGCTGCCCACGTCGTTACCATCTGTGAGGCGTGGCAAATTGTCCAGAAACTTGCTACAATGAGGGATATCAACTCTTTCATCACCTTCATACACATGGACGTGGAGGGAGCGTTGCCCTCTTCTGTCAAGATGACCCTCGCCCGTCACGCCTGGATGTTTTAGTCCCAACTGATGTGGAGGCATTATGGGTACGTGTCGTGCCACGGGCCCACCCTCGCCACACTGCTTCCATCATATACTGTGTGGCATACCATCCACCTCACTCACCCACCAGAGACACGCTTATCAATCACCTCATTACCACCTCAGAGTTAGGTACCCATGTGCCAAGCTAGTACTATGCGGGGATTATAACGAAATTGTCACCACTGATATCCAGGACCAGCTGCTACTATCACAAGCTGTGGGCTCCCCTACACGCGGTCAAAACACCCCTGACCTTATCTTAACTGACTAAACAGACAAGTACCAACGACCTTAACCAATGCCTCCTATCGGGTGTAGCACGCACCTATCAGTGCTCTGGTCTCCAACTTCCACTACCAGCCAAGTGCAGAGACACTACATCAAGACCTACAGGCCGATTACCGACTGCAATGCGTATCTTCGGGCAGTGGATAGTTCACCATCCACGGACTGAAGTACTTAGTGTGGATGACGTCGACACCAAATGGACAAATTATAACAACACCATCACGGAAGCTCACCACCACCAGCCTACACCCAGTTGACTTGGCCTGGATCACACCTCCTATCAAAGGACTTATGCAGCAGAGAAACAGCGCCTTTAATCTCAACGGCAACATCTGCTACAGGGCCATTTGCACCAAAGCCATCCGCGAAGTACATACTGCAATGAAGTTTTTGTACCCAACCAGGCTGTAACACTTGAAGCAGACCAACATCAGTCACTGGTATGGTAAGCTTAAGGAACTCGGTGTTTAAGACACACCACCTCCCCTTCCTTAGTCATCTCACTAATGGTGACGCAGCTGAACAAACTATAATTACTTTGCAAATATATGCCAGATGCTCCCCCAGCTTAACACAACCAATCTCCCTGCTTACCTACCAACCCCCTCCCCCACTGAGTTAGTGGAAGAACTAGAAGTCGCATGGCAATTGGGCAATTTCAGAATCAAGCGCCCCACCACCCTTGACCCCGGCCAAGGTGGGGTATTAACGGCGCCCAGTTCTTACCTTGGGCTGTAGTTCGTAGTCTAGCGGGGCGGCCAGAGTGATGAGGCCGGAGCGCTGGACGATGGTGAAGAGGCCATCCCTGTTACCCCCAGTGATGCTGTACCTCACCGCCACACCTGTAATGATACACCTGTCTTAGTGTTGATTAATTATAGTGATGATGTACCTCACCGCCACACCTGTAATGATACACCTGTCTTAATGTTGATTATAGTGATGCAGGTAATAATGGTGACGATGATGATGAAAGCGGTTATTGAAATACTTTACCTTATATCCACACCTGTCAATAATAATAATAATAATAATAATAATAATAATGATAATAATAATAATGATAATAATACATAACAAGAATTCATCACTATAGGTAAATATTCATTGTAAAGTAGTTACAGGAACAACCTTTACGCCATAACACCAACCGTCCACTCAGCGCCACACACACTCAAGCTGAGACCACAACCCAAAACACAACACTGATAAGTCATAACAACAACCCGGGTATAAGACTTACATTATAACTCGCTAGATACCTGAGGGAACAAAGCTGCTTAATTTTACTTCAGTTGGAACACATTAAGCTTCACATTAAGCTTATCAAGAGATGCTACTCGGTTTAAGCTTCCCTTTCGAAGTCACTAAGAAACATTCTAAGCTTATCAAAAGGCCCTACTCGTTTTAAGCTTCATGAGACACATTAAGCTTACCAAGATGTGATAATCGGTTTAAGCTTCCTTTTTAAGCTTCCTAAGACACACATAAAGCATATCAAGAAAAACTACTCGATAATTGGACCAGATTAATAGTAAGAAATGGTGTTCCAATTCAATATCTTTACTACATCGCATCGAATCATCTACTAAACTCTTCATCACCTAACGTAACCTAACGTAACCAAACCTAACGTAACCAAACGTAACCAAACCTAACCAAACCTAACGTAACCAAACCTAACCAAACCAAGGCTAACCAAACCTAACCTAACCAAACCAAGGCTAACCTAACCTTATCCCCGAAATAGTGTTAGGGTGGTTAATCTTTAGGTGAAATAGACCGAGGTGCAGAATCTTCAGGTGATCTAAAATAATATACGGAGAACACCAGCCGAACTTAGGGAGGGGAGATGACTAGACAAGCACTGGGCAGACTCGTATATTCCTAATGATATCCGCACTAAACAGTAGTCTTTGGCCCTTGTTTAATACAGTAACAACAGCAGAGAGAGAGAGAGAGAGAGAGATTGTGTGTTTGTGTAAGCAAGTCATAGGTAAGGCGGTGGAAGGTAGGTAAGGGTAGGCAGGTAAGGCAGAGGCAGACAGGTAAGGCTCCGACCATCACATCGTCAGGTAGGTAATTAGTGCCTGGTAGCGACGCTTCTCTCCTCTTCAAACACGAGTCCTCGTTAACACACTACCTCACTGCTTCCTAATATACCTAACCTAACCTAATACCCACTGGTGTTTAATCATCAGGTGAAATAAGAGTCAATTAGTGTTCATAATTAACTACGTCCGTCCTAATTATCTATATCCTTCGTGATTAACCTATCTTATAAACTTACTAATTAGGGGCATAACTACGGCCGGTTTATCCTCCAATAATTAGTATAGGTAACTACGGTCAGAGGAACTACGGCTGTATTTAATCCAGGCCAGAGCTCGGTGGTGCGTGGAAAGGAGGAGGAGGAGGAGGAGGAGCAGGTGTGAGGGAGAAGGTGGTGTGGGGGAGGAGGAGGTGTGGGGGAGGAGGAGGAGCAGGTGTGAGGGAGGAGGAGATGTGAGGGAGGAGGAGGAGCAGGTGGGAGGAGGAGGAGGAGCAGGTGTGAGGGAGGAGGAGATGTGAGGGAGGAGGAGGAGGAGGGAGGAGGAGGAGGTGGGAGGGAGGAGGAGGAGGTGGGAGGGAGGTGTGAGGGAGGCAGAGAAGGAGGAGGAAGACGAGGATCAGCCGCGAGTGAGGAGGAGGAGGAGAGGTAAGTGTGGCAGGCGAGTATATTAGCAGCTAAGGTAGTTACCTCACCCACTTACCTTATTACTGATGACTAGGTGATTAGTCCTATTAACGACATGTCCCACCTCTGTGTGTGTGTGTGTTTGTGTGTGTGTTTTGTGTGCGTGTGTGTGTGTGTTTGTGTGTGTGTTTTGTGTGCGTGTGTTTGTGTGTGTGTTTTGTGTGCGTGTGTGTACAAACTGTTTGCACACAATTCCCTTATTCTTATCGGTATCTTTCTCACTCTTCAATCACCCTCACGACAAGGTGCTGCATGCTAATTAGTTGGCAGGTGGGGATGGGGAGGTGGGTGGGTGGGTTCTGGGTGGGTGGGTTCTGGGGGGTGGGTGGGTGGGTTCTGGGAGGTGGGGAGGTGATGGATATTGTGTTATGTTAATCAGTTCTGAATTAAGGTACTGAACCCGTGTACTGGCTGTAGGAGGTCGTGCAGTGTAACCAGCTGTAGGAGGTCGTGCAGTGTAGCCAGTTGTAGGAGGTCGTGCAGTGTAGCCAGCTGTAGGAGGTCGTGCAGTGTAGCCAATATCCCGGGAAACACCTATCCTTCCCTCCCTCTCACAGAGGACAGTAACTCCCTGGTCACTACACTCTGAACAGAGACACTGCCTGTATACCCCGGTGTATAAATCACTTTTACCAAAAGTTGGGGAAAACGAAAATTGAGCCGGGATCAAAACAGAAAACGGGCGTCAACACAGCACAACATCGAGATCCTCTTGAATATTTTTCAGTAACTACAACTACTGTCGTCGTCCCTGGGGCCCAACCCTCACGCTGGAGGGCAGGTGTTGTGGAGGATTGTTGCCGGAGAGGGAGAACTTAACATTTCTTTTTCTTTTGGATAATTTGTCCCCCTCACCGTGATAGAAACACCACTTCAGACTTACTAGGGTTACCCCCTCAATGTGACGTCATACCTAACCACAGTCTCCACACATCTAACTGCCAATTCCCAACATTTAATAGTCATTTAACACAATTCACTGCAGTGTTATTAAAG
>CAUDMG010001350.1:0-14191 GCA_958450375.1 Homarus gammarus | reverse complement strand
AGATGTGAATTACACGAAAGCGCTTGGGAACTTCGTGCATATATATATATATATATATATATATATATATATATATACATATATATATATATATATATATATATATATATATATATATATATATATATATATACACACAGTAGTACCCCGATTTACTCGGTCAATTGAACCTGCAGAGTAGCGCGTAAATGGAATAACAGAACATATGGGATTAATTGAAATAGAGACTGGGCCAACCCCCAAGCTCCACTTTTTGCGATAAAAGATGTACGTTGTAGTAAAATTAACATCTTAACTTTATGATGGTATGCACACACCCAAAATTTAGAAGAGAAATATCATTAAGAGAATAATATACTGTACCGGGTAAAAGAAAAATCAAGGTTTAACACTTACGTAAGGTGAGGTTATGTTTTAAAAAATCAAGATTTAACACTTACGGAAGGTTAGGTTATGTTAGGAAAAATCAAGGTTAGGTTTAACACTTACGTTAGTAGAAGAGATGGGCAACGAAGGTCTTGGAAGGTAGCTTTTTCAAAAACAGACCGGATTCGTCCATATTGAACACCTGGTCATCGGTGTACTGTCCTTCTTCCATAATCTCATGTAAGAACGGAGGAAAATCCCGAGCCACAACACGGTCAGCACTCGCTTCTTCACCACCAATATTAATGTTGGTGATCTTGTTCCTCTTCTCAAATCTTTGTAGCCACCCAGAGGAAGCATTAAAGGGGTTGGGCTCTGCAATTCCCATCTTACGTGACACTGCTGCTTACAGTTCACGTGCATACTCCTGAACTGACCGAGTGTCAATTGCCATGTTCCGTCTTGCCTGACGAATCAAGTATCACACAAGTAAATTTTCTGTCTTGAGAAGCACCTTGTTCTGGCAATACTTGATCATTGAAGCACCTGCAGACTTTGTGATGTTCATGTGATCTTTTATCTTGGCTGCATCCTTCTTTATCGTCCGGACCGTAGATTCGTTCACGCCATGCTGGCGCACCAAATCAACTTGTCTTGTTCCTTTCTCCAACTCTTGAATAATCTTGTACTTCACATCGTAGCTTAGGGCACATCGTATCTTCTTTGGCTTAGGGCTGCTGGGTCCAGGTAATGCAAGGTTTTTCTGTGGTGGTGGTGGTCTGGTGGCAGCCATTCTTACGGAACAATAGATACCTGTATACACGGTGTGGCCTGGAGGGATGTAACTGACGCGGCTAGGTCAAGTGCCTTCTACCCGCCAGCGGGAAGGCACGTCATATTACATTAAACTAATTACAGCTAGCAGCGGAGGGAGGTGAGGATGCGTGGCCCAATCACATCTTCAGGGGTGAGTACTCACCCCTGAAGTTGTGAATTACACGAAAGCACTTGGGAACTTTGTCTTTCCTTCTGGTTATCAGCATATACAGGTTGTACCTCTCTAGTCCGGCAACCTCTGGACCTGACCGGTGCCGGACCCTGGAAATTCACCCTTTTCCTGGATAGATAGTGACTTGTGCTTTTGCCTGGAAGCACTAGCATCACTTTCTCTGCATCATGGTTTCTTTGAAGACATATTGAAGGGTTAAATGTCGTATAGTAGCTTCTCAGATTCCGCGATTTTTTAATTCTTAACGTATTTAATTGGAACACAAAAAAAAAAAATAAATAAAAATTTTGACGGCTGAAACTTGAATTTCGACGGGTTTGAACGGCCGGCCAATGTGCAGACGACGTGCATAATCGTGTAAACAGGGTCATTTCTCTTATGTACAAAAGATACATTATTGTTTATTACTGAATGTCTTTTTTATTGAATTAATGTTTGTGTGCAAAATGAGCAATAAAATTCATTAATAATACGTATAATATTAAAACACACGAGGAAATGACACAGCATTGTTTTCGTTGATTACAAAACCAGTGACTGACTGGTTCTACATATAAAACTGAAGAAAATAAGACCTTGGTTGTAGCTGTAGTAAAATGAATATGGTTGTTTTAAGTAATATTATTTAATGTTAATAAATGGAACAATAGAAGTAGCTAACGATAATGGTAAAGAAAAAAGAGAGATCGCATATGTAAGTGCGCATGCGCACACGTGAAAACATATCGTCATTACTTTACATAAGAATATGAAAGCAACACTTATTTACTGTTCATATATATTTTAATTAATGTTTCTGAATTTGTTTTTATTGAATTAATGTACATGTGTGCAAAATTAACAATACAATTTATTAATAATACGTGGAATATTAGAGGAGACGAGACGGCTGCCTGCATTGTTTATGTTAAAGCTTATGAAACCAGTGTCTGATTGGTTCTACATTTCAAACTGAAGAAAATAAGACCCTGATTGTAGCTGTAGTAAAATTAATGTAAAAAATGAATATGGTTGCTTAAAGTACCTGTAATTTTATTTAATGTTAATAAATGGAACAATATAAGTAGCTAACCATTAATGGTAAAAAAAAAGTGAGACTGCTCGTATGTAAGTGCGCACATGTGAAAATATATCGTCATTACTCAACATAAGAATATGAAAGCAACACTTATTTACTGCTCATATATATTGAAGGGTTAAATGTTGTACTCTCTATAGACAAGCAGATTCAGATTTCAGATTTGCCCCCGAGGGGGCTAGTTTATTGGGCACCACCTTACATCCTGTGCAAGGTGAAGCGCAGAAGCGTTTACAGGACCCAACAGGGAAGTATGAAAAGTTCATACTTGCCTTTATGACTCGTACATTAAGGGCGTAAAAGCCTGAAGGGTCATAGGTTCTGTCAAGTTACATAAAGTGAGAGAATGATGTGTGTGTGGGGGGAAAGTTCCCGGTACATTTTTTCTGTTTATGGCAAAGAGTGGCAGGTCCCTAATAATGTCAAATGCCAGGCCTGTGACTAGGAGGAGGGGCAGAGAGAGAGATTGAGTGCAGCTGAACTGCTGTATGTAAACAAAACTTAATTTCCCGGGGCTTTTTTTTTTTTTTTTAAGGGGATTAGCCCACCCGGGTATAGGTCACTGACCCACATTGGGGCCTGAGGGGCAAAAATTTAATACTCCTGTAATAATAATGATTCAGAGAAGTACAAAAAAAAAAAAAAAAAAAAAATCTGCCGATCTACCTATTGGACAAACTAAAATCTTTCCAGACCACGGGAGTTTCCGGTCCACAGAATGCCGGACTAGAGAGGTACAACCTGTACCTAGATCACGCGCAGCTACAGTGATTTACTTGCACACACACACATATATATATATATATATATATATATATATATATATATATATATATATATATATATATATATATATATATATATATATATATGCTGATAACCACCAGGAAAAAAGAAAACACGAAGTTCCCAAGCGCTTTTGTGTAATTCACATCTTCAGGGGTGAGTACAGACTAGAGAGAGTAATGCAAAACAAGGTGCATTACTCTCTCTAGTCTGTACTCACCCCTGAAGATGTGAATTACACGAAAGCGCTTGGGAACTTCGTGTTTTCTTCTTTCCTGGTGGTTATCAGCATATACCTAGATCACGCGCACCTACAGTGATTTACTTGCATATATATATATATATATATATATATATATATATATATATATATATATATATATATATATATATATATATATATATATATATATATATATATATATATATATATATATATATAGTATACCGGGTAGTATGTATATAATTTATTTATTTTATTTTTTTTTCTCATAATGTGTTTGGTTGGTAGTTATGCTACAGTATTAGTTGAATGTGTGCATTATTATTATCTACCTGATTGTTTCTGTATTCTTATACCAACCAGTTTGAATAGGAAACCAAAATAGAAATATTCACACACACACACACATACACACACACACATAGTAATTTCAGTGCATTTTATTGTCTTTTCAGGGTTTGGGTTCTGTACTTGAACTGAGCTCTGTATTGCAAGATGAGGTGTTTCTTGGTGGCCTTGACACAAAAGGCAATGATGGCAAGCTAGTTTACATTTGGCATGATGATGTAATGCAGGTTTGTTTCTCTCATTTTGCAATGTTTAGATTCTGTAACTTTGACATTTATATCACTTAACCCATTAGGGTCTCACCAAAGAGAGAGAGAGAGAGAGAGAGAGAGAGAGAGAGAGATCCCACATGTGGTGTTAAGTCTCTTATCAGACAAATAAACAGAACAGGCTGACCACTCAGAAAAAGAGATAAGAACACACATAAATAGAGTAAGCTCACTCCTCAACCTTTTCACAATTGAGAAAAAAAATCTGGCTAGGCCTTGTGAGCTATTAGAGTGTCTTAGATTAATACTAGTGCCATATCAGAGCAATTGCACCTTCCCAGATTTGCAACTGTTATTGAGATTAAAGAATTTATCAGGTATATGATGTTTGGTGTAAGTCCCTCTTACGCATGGTTATTCAAGTTTTCTACTGTGAAAGAAAAAAAAGAGGAGCAGTTGAAAAATAGAGAGAAGTATGTCTCAAGCTTTTAAGAGAACAGGCAGTTGTTCTGAAGGGAACTGAATAAAATGAGAAAATCATAGAAACAATCACTATTACAGTTAAGAATGAAGAGTGGATATACTCTATTACAGAAGAAAAAATATATATATATAAAATTAGAGGGAGATATGAAGAATTCTTTGAGCAACTGCTATGTTATGAGATGTGGTGAAAGAAAAGTGTCATACTCATCATCATCATCATCGTTAACATCTTACAACCATTTTTCACCCTTGCGTGGGTTAGAAGTGATTACCTGATGACATCTGTCCATGTTGAGGGATCTCTTGCATCCTCTTTCATCAGTTTCTTGAAGTCTAACGTCATTTTTTACAACCTTTCTCCATGTCATTCTTGGCCTTCTAGCTCTCCTCTCGCCACATTTAGACTTGTTCATTTATTGACCCAATTGGTCTGCTCCATTCTCTCTACATGCCCAAACCATCTTAGCCTACCTCTATACAAAATATTGCCAATACTTTCAATACATAGTCATATTGCACAAACACCTCACCATTTTCATTTTAACTCACTCCAGCCTTCCTATGTCATTCTCTTTAACCACCCGTATTTTACTGCCATACAACATAACAATATCATTCTTCTCACACCAATTCCAAGCATTTTTCCTTTCAAGAAGAAGGAAGGATCTCTTGCCATCAATAAAGGCAGCATCTTCCTAAATTTCCCCCAGCCATTTCTGGCTCTTGCAATTGAGCTAGCTTCAGCACTGCCTCCAATATTGATCATGTCACCTAGGTACTAAAAACTCAGCAACACAGTCCAGGGATATATCCCCAGTGTTAAATTTCTCCAGCCTTGTTAAGGACACAGATTTCCTGTTCGTACTGGACTTTTAAAGTCAGTAACATCCTGCAGTGTGCCATCTACTCCACTAGACCCCTTGTGTACCCACCTTCCACATTATTGAGTTGCTGCCAATACCTTTCTTACAGACAGCACATGACCATATCCACTCTCAAGCCTTCGACTCCTTTCCATTCTTCCACTTTTAAATTTTTCTACTGCCACTTCAATAATATCTGCTGTTAGCACAAAGCCATCAGCATGCAAATACTCCCAGGGCAAACCACCTGAAGTCTCGTGATATTGCCTCAAGGATCATGATAGACGGTAGGGGGCGTAAGATAGACCACTGATGCGAACCCCTATTTTCACCTCAGATTCCTCACTTTCCTCACCATTTAATCTCTCAGCAGTTTTTGAGTCTTCAGATAATGCCATAACCACTTGAACAAGATATTCTTCGGTCAACTTATAGTTGAGGACATAATTAGATATAGGGTATTTCTTTGTGTTTAATGATAATTTCAGACAAAAACAAGATGATTTTCTTCTATGACACTCTTGGCGCATTTTACCGAGACATCGGTTATATGTGTAGTATCTTACATGATTTAATGGGAGAATGAGAAGCCACATGTTCAGTCTTACTCAGAGCGTTTATTCGTTGTTGTTGTGTACCACGTGCCTAACACATTTATGACTACACAGGCCTAAACACATTTTAACTTTGGTAAGAAGTAACATAATATATAATGCATATATAATCAATAAAGGCAGCATATAAACATACAGTGGTCCCTCGGTTAACAAATTACCTTCCATGAGAATCTTCAATTCGGTTAACAAACAAAAATTCGATTCACGAAATCCTTACAAAAATCATGTTTTGTTGTGAGCATCAGCTGGTCAGTTGATGGGGTACTCTGCCAATTCAGTAATCTGTTCTATGTTTACATTCGTTTCCAATGGAGTAAATATCAATAAAGTTGTGCTCTTTAATGTTTTTGCATGTTTTATATTAAAATTATTTGTCATTTTAACATTTATTTAACATATTGATAATATATGCAGTACAGGGACTAGTTTGTTGTGTGCCCATCAGATGCGTGAGTCGGTCACAAGGCGTCAGTTGAATTTTGATAACAGTGGAGAGAGCATCTATTTTGTTGGTGTCTTGAATATTTTTGCATTTTTCATTGAAATTATTGGTCATTCTGAACTTTAGTTAAAATATTGATAATATATAGTGCAGTGCAGTGTTGATTTAAAGAAAATAATCTTGAATTACACCTAGTGAACTTAAAATTTTATAGATGAAACTATTGTGTCAAGCATGGGTCCCTTGAAAGGTGATTTCTCCTCCATCCCCACTTCCTTCTCTTCTCCATTTTCCTCCACCCCCACTTCTAATTCCCATCATCATCATCAACCAGGAACCTTCTACATACACACCTCAAAGTAAGTGTACTTTACTGCATTTTTTTTTTACTTTGTATGTACTTTTCTGTGAGCTGGAACCAATTACCCAATATCCCATTGAAACAATGGATTCAGTTAACAAAATTTTCGGTTAACGAATGACCTTCTGGAACGAATTGTGTTTGTTAACCGAGGGACCACTGTACGCATATATAACAATATGGTCCAACTGTATCACAAATTTTTTACCCCAACTGTACAATACAGTACAGTACAGAAATTATATTGGGTAAATGGAAAATTGTTAAATAAAGGATAAAAAATTAGGGTAACATCACTGTCCAGCTGACAGAAATAATTACCTTCTGTATTTTCCAATGTCAAGCATACCAATTCACCAGCTAAGCATAACACATTTAAAATTTAACCTAATCTACTCATGACAGATTCATCCCTGTGATCATTGAACTTACTGGTTTTTGAGGCAGTCACAGGAATGGATCTCAAGCACATTTCAGAAGCCATAGTTTGAATGGGAAAGTGGTTGTTTAACATCTTGTATTCAGTGCCACCTCTGACCTGAATAAAAGTGGCATCCCCATAGCGAAGGGGTTAATAAAACAATTACATTATCTGACAGGATATTGGCCTGCTTATTGAATTTATTTAGTTCGCTCGAGTCTCACAGGTAATTTATATCACTCTCAGCCATAAAATAGAATTTTATAATTTTGTTTATGTTGCTTTTAATACTGTATGTACCCTACTGAGAACTACAACCCCCAGCTTAGTTTTTCTGTCATTTCTAGCAGTTCATATCCAGTAGTCTAATGCATATAGATATGAAATAACCTAAACAAAAGGAAGATATTTCACAAAAATAGCTTTGGACCACTAAGGAAATGGGAAAGTGAATATGGTTGTCATTCATAGAACTTTTTTATATCAACTTGATATTGGTCTTTTCAGGTTGTCTTCCACATTGCAACCCTGATGCCAACGAAGGAGTCGGATCCAAATTGTAATGGGAAGAAACGTCATATTGGCAACAACTATGTTACTATTGTATATAATGAGAGTGGTTACCCATACAATATTAATACAATTAAGGTAAGGAAGTGTAATCTTTTTATAGCAATTATTTTTAATAAAAAAACAGGTGTGTTGTAGAAGCTGTTAATTAACCAATGTTGTAACTTATATACAGGACTTGGCTTATTAATAAAAAGATTACTTACTTTTGAAATGATAAGTTAGATAAGAAAATAAACTTACAGTATATGTAGTGTCAGAGCATAATGTACAAAGATTATGGCAAGGTAATAATTTTCACCTCCACTACAAAAGGGAATATACCGTATATCACGGCCTATAAGGCGGCGGGGTGCATAAGACGCCCCCCCCCCCAAATTTCCATTTAAAAAGTAGCTTTAGAGCTCTATTTGCTGTATAAGACCAGTACCCCAAATGTGACACTTACCCACTGACTCAGTAATCCTTTACCAACCATCCTTGATTTTTTAAAATAAGGCCAATTCACTTCAAGTAATGTCATCAAATTATACCCGCTGGTGTAGTGTAAACACTAGTGACGTCACTGAAGCGTCTGCTATTTACCGATAACTAGAACTAATGTCGGTATCGAGTAAAATTTTTCCATTTACTTGAAATGGATTTACCGATTTATTTGTTTATTTATTTATAATATACTGTAACATATTAAACACACTGCAAGTATTTTCTTTCATTTATACGCTTGCTTCACACGAGACGCTCGGTATTGGGAGTGTTCCCTCGTCTCGGTGGTGTGGCTGTGTTCCGACTATTTATACAACAGGTGGTTCAACAGCAACCACCGTATTCTAATTGTGGTGTTTCATTAGGATTTGAGTGAAAAAGGTTACCGGTATGTACTTACTACATACATTTATTACACAAATATATATATATATATATATATATATATATATATATATATATATATATATATATATATATATATATATATATATATATATACATATATATATATATATATATATATATATATAATCAACGACCTCACCAGCAAGGAATCGAACCCTCGACCTACTGGGTGTGACAAGGGAGCGCTTACCGGCTCGGCCACAAGGACACTAAAAGCAGTTCTAGACTCTGTTATATTTCACACAAAGCCTGTTCATCGAGCTGATGGCGCCGTGAACCTCATTGGGAAACTGCCCGTGCCACGTATGTGGTGTCAGTAGCATTTTACCGAATCCAGCTGGTATGAAACGCGAGGTACATATATATACTTCATTTTTAGTCCATTTAACACGCGGACTTTGAACATACAATCAACGACCTCACCAGCAAGGAATCGAACCCTCGACCTACTGGGTGTGACAAGGGAGCGCTTACCGGCTCGGCCACAAGGACACTAAAAGCAGTTCTAGACTCTGTTATATTTCACACAAAGCCTGTTCATCGAGCTGATGGCGCCGTGAACCTCATTGGGAAACTGCCCGTGCCACGTATGTGGTGTCAGTAGCATTTTACCGAATCCAGCTGGTATGAAACGCGAGGTACATATATATACTTCATTTTTAGTCCATTTAACACGCGGACTTTGAACATACAATCAACGACCTCACCAGCAAGGAATCGAACCCTCGACCTACTGGGTGTGACAAGGGAGCGCTTACCGGCTCGGCCACAAGGACACTAAAAGCAGTTCTAGACTCTGTTATATTTCACACAAAGCCTGTTCATCGAGCTGATGGCGCCGTGAACCTCATTGGGAAACTGCCCGTGCCACGTATGTGGTGTCAGTAGCATTTTACCGAATCCAGCTGGTATGAAACGCGAGGTACATATATATACTTCATTTTTAGTCCATTTAACACGCGGACTTTGAACATACAATCAACGACCTCACCAGCAAGGAATCGAACCCTCGACCTACTGGGTGTGACAAGGGAGCGCTTACCGGCTCGGCCACAAGGACACTAAAAGCAGTTCTAGACTCTGTTATATTTCACACAAAGCCTGTTCATCGAGCTGATGGCGCCGTGAACCTCATTGGGAAACTGCCCGTGCCACGTATGTGGTGTCAGTAGCATTTTACCGAATCCAGCTGGTATGAAACGCGAGGTACATATATATACTTCATTTTTAGTCCATTTAACACGCGGACTTTGAACATACAATCAACGACCTCACCAGCAAGGAATCGAACCCTCGACCTACTGGGTGTGACAAGGGAGCGCTTACCGGCTCGGCCACAAGGACACTAAAAGCAGTTCTAGACTCTGTTATATTTCACACAAAGCCTGTTCATCGAGCTGATGGCGCCGTGAACCTCATTGGGAAACTGCCCGTGCCACGTATGTGGTGTCAGTAGCATTTTACCGAATCCAGCTGGTATGAAACGCGAGGTACATATATATACTTCATTTTTAGTCCATTTAACACGCGGACTTTGAACATACAATCAACGACCTCACCAGCAAGGAATCGAACCCTCGACCTACTGGGTGTGACAAGGGAGCGCTTACCGGCTCGGCCACAAGGACGGCGCCATCAGCTCGATGAACAGGCTTTGTGTGAAATATAACAGAGTCTAGAACTGCTTTTAGTGTCCTTGTGGCCGAGCCGGTAAGCGCTCCCTTGTCACACCCAGTAGGTCGAGGGTTCGATTCCTTGCTGGTGAGGTCGTTGATTGTATGTTCAAAGTCCGCGTGTTAAATGGACTAAAAATGAAGTATATATATGTACCTCGCGTTTCATACCAGCTGGATTCGGTAAAATGCTACTGACACCACATACGTGGCACGGGCAGTTTCCCAATGAGGTTCACGGCGCCATCAGCTCGATGAACAGGCTTTGTGTGAAATATAACAGAGTCTAGAACTGCTTTTAGTGTCCTTGTGGCCGAGCCGGTAAGCGCTCCCTTGTCACACCCAGTAGGTCGAGGGTTCGATTCCTTGCTGGTGAGGTCGTTGATTGTATGTTCAAAGTCCGCGTGTTAAATGGACTAAAAATGAAGTATATATATGTACCTCGCGTTTCATACCAGCTGGATTCGGTAAAATGCTACTGACACCACATACGTGGCACGGGCAGTTTCCCAATGAGGTTCACGGCGCCATCAGCTCGATGAACAGGCTTTGTGTGAAATATAACAGAGTCTAGAACTGCTTTTAGTGTCCTTGTGGCCGAGCCGGTAAGCGCTCCCTTGTCACACCCAGTAGGTCGAGGGTTCGATTCCTTGCTGGTGAGGTCGTTGATTGTATGTTCAAAGTCCGCGTGTTAAATGGACTAAAAATGAAGTATATATATGTACCTCGCGTTTCATACCAGCTGGATTCGGTAAAATGCTACTGACACCACATACGTGGCACGGGCAGTTTCCCAATGAGGTTCACGGCGCCATCAGCTCGATGAACAGGCTTTGTGTGAAATATAACAGAGTCTAGAACTGCTTTTAGTGTCCTTGTGGCCGAGCCGGTAAGCGCTCCCTTGTCACACCCAGTAGGTCGAGGGTTCGATTCCTTGCTGGTGAGGTCGTTGATTGTATGTTCAAAGTCCGCGTGTTAAATGGACTAAAAATGAAGTATATATATGTACCTCGCGTTTCATACCAGCTGGATTCGGTAAAATGCTACTGACACCACATACGTGGCACGGGCAGTTTCCCAATGAGGTTCACGGCGCCATCAGCTCGATGAACAGGCTTTGTGTGAAATATAACAGAGTCTAGAACTGCTTTTAGTGTCCTTGTGGCCGAGCCGGTAAGCGCTCCCTTGTCACACCCAGTAGGTCGAGGGTTCGATTCCTTGCTGGTGAGGTCGTTGATTGTATGTTCAAAGTCCGCGTGTTAAATGGACTAAAAATGAAGTATATATATGTACCTCGCGTTTCATACCAGCTGGATTCGGTAAAATGCTACTGACACCACATACGTGGCACGGGCAGTTTCCCAATGAGGTTCACGGCGCCATCAGCTCGATGAACAGGCTTTGTGTGAAATATAACAGAGTCTAGAACTGCTTTTAGTGTCCTTGTGGCCGAGCCGGTAAGCGCTCCCTTGTCACACCCAGTAGGTCGAGGGTTCGATTCCTTGCTGGTGAGGTCGTTGATTGTATGTTCAAAGTCCGCGTGTTAAATGGACTAAAAATGAAGTATATATATGTACCTCGCGTTTCATACCAGCTGGATTCGGTAAAATGCTACTGACACCACATACGTGGCACGGGCAGTTTCCCAATGAGGTTCACGGCGCCATCAGCTCGATGAACAGGCTTTGTGTGAAATATAACAGAGTCTAGAACTGCTTTTAGTGTCCTTGTGGCCGAGCCGGTAAGCGCTCCCTTGTCACACCCAGTAGGTCGAGGGTTCGATTCCTTGCTGGTGAGGTCGTTGATTGTATGTTCAAAGTCCGCGTGTTAAATGGACTAAAAATGAAGTATATATATGTACCTCGCGTTTCATACCAGCTGGATTCGGTAAAATGCTACTGACACCACATACGTGGCACGGGCAGTTTCCCAATGAGGTTCACGGCGCCATCAGCTCGATGAACAGGCTTTGTGTGAAATATAACAGAGTCTAGAACTGCTTTTAGTGTCCTTGTGGCCGAGCCGGTAAGCGCTCCCTTGTCACACCCAGTAGGTCGAGGGTTCGATTCCTTGCTGGTGAGGTCGTTGATTGTATGTTCAAAGTCCGCGTGTTAAATGGACTAAAAATGAAGTATATATATGTACCTCGCGTTTCATACCAGCTGGATTCGGTAAAATGCTACTGACACCACATACGTGGCACGGGCAGTTTCCCAATGAGGTTCACGGCGCCATCAGCTCGATGAACAGGCTTTGTGTGAAATATAACAGAGTCTAGAACTGCTTTTAGTGTCCTTGTGGCCGAGCCGGTAAGCGCTCCCTTGTCACACCCAGTAGGTCGAGGGTTCGATTCCTTGCTGGTGAGGTCGTTGATTGTATGTTCAAAGTCCGCGTGTTAAATGGACTAAAAATGAAGTATATATATGTACCTCGCGTTTCATACCAGCTGGATTCGGTAAAATGCTACTGACACCACATACGTGGCACGGGCAGTTTCCCAATGAGGTTCACGGCGCCATCAGCTCGATGAACAGGCTTTGTGTGAAATATAACAGAGTCTAGAACTGCTTTTAGTGTCCTTGTGGCCGAGCCGGTAAGCGCTCCCTTGTCACACCCAGTAGGTCGAGGGTTCGATTCCTTGCTGGTGAGGTCGTTGATTGTATGTTCAAAGTCCGCGTGTTAAATGGACTAAAAATGAAGTATATATATGTACCTCGCGTTTCATACCAGCTGGATTCGGTAAAATGCTACTGACACCACATACGTGGCACGGGCAGTTTCCCAATGAGGTTCACGGCGCCATCAGCTCGATGAACAGGCTTTGTGTGAAATATAACAGAGTCTAGAACTGCTTTTAGTGTCCTTGTGGCCGAGCCGGTAAGCGCTCCCTTGTCACACCCAGTAGGTCGAGGGTTCGATTCCTTGCTGGTGAGGTCGTTGATTGTATGTTCAAAGTCCGCGTGTTAAATGGACTAAAAATGAAGTATATATATGTACCTCGCGTTTCATACCAGCTGGATTCGGTAAAATGCTACTGACACCACATACGTGGCACGGGCAGTTTCCCAATGAGGTTCACGGCGCCATCAGCTCGATGAACAGGCTTTGTGTGAAATATAACAGAGTCTAGAACTGCTTTTAGTGTCCTTGTGGCCGAGCCGGTAAGCGCTCCCTTGTCACACCCAGTAGGTCGAGGGTTCGATTCCTTGCTGGTGAGGTCGTTGATTGTATGTTCAAAGTCCGCGTGTTAAATGGACTAAAAATGAAGTATATATATGTACCTCGCGTTTCATACCAGCTGGATTCGGTAAAATGCTACTGACACCACATACGTGGCACGGGCAGTTTCCCAATGAGGTTCACGGCGCCATCAGCTCGATGAACAGGCTTTGTGTGAAATATAACAGAGTCTAGAACTGCTTTTAGTGTCCTTGTGGCCGAGCCGGTAAGCGCTCCCTTGTCACACCCAGTAGGTCGAGGGTTCGATTCCTTGCTGGTGAGGTCGTTGATTGTATGTTCAAAGTCCGCGTGTTAAATGGACTAAAAATGAAGTATATATATGTACCTCGCGTTTCATACCAGCTGGATTCGGTAAAATGCTACTGACACCACATACGTGGCACGGGCAGTTTCCCAATGAGGTTCACGGCGCCATCAGCTCGATGAACAGGCTTTGTGTGAAATATAACAGAGTCTAGAACTGCTTTTAGTGTCCTTGTGGCCGAGCCGGTAAGCGCTCCCTTGTCACACCCAGTAGGTCGAGGGTTCGATTCCTTGCTGGTGAGGTCGTTGATTGTATGTTCAAAGTCCGCGTGTTAAATGGACTAAAAATGAAGTATATATAT
>CAUDMG010001349.1:0-64914 GCA_958450375.1 Homarus gammarus | reverse complement strand
GATGGTGGAATTAGGCCTATATGATATTAAATGTAGTTTACCGATATAATAATGATGCGATTCATGAAGTAAGGGACTATTATTGAATTTTAAATTATTATAGATCGTTTAGCAGTCTGAATAATATTACGGGTGTCCCAAGGAGTTATTTGTTAGGCGGAAAATAAGTCACGTAGGCCTAAGCTCACGCCTTGAGAGAACGCGACGATGCCTCTCCCCCAGTCCCGGATAGCACTCACGCAAACAAGACGTCCCCGCGCGTCTGTCCCAGGAATAGTCACGTGGCCTAGTCACCTGTGCTGAAATATTGCAGTATAACAAGTAAGTCTCATTCGATCTCAGACAGGGTTAGATAGGGCAGTAATAAAGTAAACTAGAGCTAACAGTGAGTTCATTTCAGGGTTTCCGCCAGAACCCACTTGACTGGAGTTGACCTGAGATTGACTGCCGTTTGAGACTGCCGTTGATGATTGAGGGTGGCGATTGTCGCCATTGGACCGATCAAAGTAGGCCTGTCACTGTTTAGCGGGGTAGCAAAGGATCTCTTGAGTGAACGAGTGCTCCGGACAACTAAACGACACGGGACGCTAAAGCTTCTCTCAACTGTACAAGGTCTGATTGGCTCACTCCCGTCCGCTTTATGGACACACTGGGAGTACACTGAGGCTATCTGAGTAGACTAATGGTCACACACTGAGACCGTGAGTCTAGGTCTCTAGGAGATACCTGGAGGAACATTTTCCCTCCCTTATTACGGGTGTAGTTTAATAGTTTCTAGATAATTGTGATAATATTGTTTTGAACGTTTGTGCCATCAAGTGGAACCAGAGTGATACTGTGATTTGATTCTTTAATGCCTCTGATTGTTCTTCATAATTCTGATCTCAGGTATAACCTTGTTCCCCAGAGTAGTGGTTAGGTTAGGTTAGGAAGTGTGCATCTGTTGGGGTGCTATAATTTTGTTGAGTGCCCTTAAGGCCTATTCATTGTAGAGTATTTAATTTCTCATTTTTATTACCATTTCCTCAGTGACTGATATAATTTGGTTGAGTGCCCTTAAGGCCTATTCATTGTAGAGTATTTAATTTCTCATTTTATTCCCATTTCCTCAGTGACTGATATAATTTTGTTGAGAGCCTTTAAGGCCTGTTCATGTGTGCACGCAACATTTCTTAATACTCCAAATTTATTGTTGCCTGAGTTCTAATAATTTCTAGATCCTGTATAACTTTTATTCCCCAGAGTAGTGTTTAAGTTCCAGTTAAGAGGTGCGCATATTGGTGCACCATTATTTGATTGTGTTTGTAGTGTTGGAGGGAATATAAGTGTCTAAATTTAACAGTGTGTCTCATTCATCCTAGTCACAGACGCTATCCTTCCACGGGTCACGGACAATTTATTTGTTAGTAGATTTAAGTGTTCTTGTGCTGGTTCGGGATTTTTCTCAAAGGGGCGCTTCCACTGCCATTACCATCTATTAATTTTAAATAAACCCCAAGTCAAGTGAGAAATTAAAGTCCAGTAAATTCCGACCGGTTACAAATGGTAGCAGAGCGTGGTTTATTTTATTTCGTGACTGATAGTTCTGTGGTTGGGATGATGAGCGTAATCATGGAGTGGATGGAAACGGTAGAGAGTGTGACCCCAACTCTACTCATGCTCGCCGTGGGAATGGGGTTGTTGTGGTTGACGGTGCAGTTGAGAGAAGATTTCGTGGAACGTATTGGGAAGCTAGAGGGAAAAATCCGGGGAGAGTACCAGGAACGATTGGAACAGTTAGAAGGGAAGATCAATGGAGAATGTCAGGCATGGGCGAACCAAATCAGGGGGGAGTATGGAGTATATGCACAACAGTTAAGGGGGGAGTACCACACACAATTGCAACAGTTAGAGACGGAACACCAACAACACTTAGCTCTGGTGGGGGATGCACTAGATAGGGTAAAGACACAGTATCAAATACAGCACGATGAGACAATGTGGGAGATGAGGAGACACAATAGTAGAGAGGGAACTAGTCTCGGGGCCGGGTTGACCATGTCTAAGTTCGACGGTAGGCCAGGAATAGAGGTAGGAAAGTGGTTAAGAGAGGTTGACCGAACCCTCAAGCTGCTAGACGGAGACGAAGTCAGTCGAATCCAATTCATAATAAGGCATCTTGCGGGGCCTGCGGCAGATCGCGTATACAACGCACGCAGAGACTGGGAAACCGTAGATGAGTTAACTTGTTATTTGAAGCAGCAATATGGCGGACCGACGGCCACGTACGACGCCATTCAGAAGGTGATGACGCGGAAACAAGGGAGCAACGAAACGCTTCTTGAATATTATGATGCTATGCTAGATTTAAACGATGAGTTGAACCACCATGATCATAAATATGATAAGGCCCTGTTGGGAGATGCAATCACTCGGGGGCTCAAGGAGGAACAAAGCCGTATGTGGTTTGTGGATGAGATCAAGAAGTATCCTCACCATAGTCTAGACGAGTGGATCACGGGGCTGAGAGAGGCGGAACAAAAACGAGAAGCTTTGAGGGAGGTACCGTTGACTAAAGGAAGAGAGAACGAGCCGCAGACTGGAGGCTCGATTCCCCCGAGGTGCTATGCGTGTGGACAAGAGGGCCATTTCAGTTTCAATTGCACGAACGGGTCCAGACCAGGAGAGAGTGTCCCAAGGGGATACGTGGCCAATGGCCAGTATCGAGTTGGAAATAAAAATCGGAACTGGCGGTCGGGAAATGGCCAAGGCCAGGCAGTCCCCGCCAACCGTTCCTGGCCTCACCAATAGATTCCACCGGCGATGTTATGAGCCAAGAGAGAGCGGACCCATGGTCAAGCGTGGTTCGCATGACAAATTTAATCACAACAGAAGGTACCTTAAGGCTGAAAGCAGAGTGTCCTAAGGTCTCGGTGCTGGTAGCGGGTCGTGAAATGTGGAGTTTAGCAGATACTGGGGCAGAAGTGTCGCTAATTGATGAACTTTTCTACCGTCGGGAGCTGGAGCCTGCAGGCGTGGTGTTGCAGCCCACTCGAATAAGGGTAAAAGGGGCGTCAGGGTTTCCAGTGCCGTGTGTGGGGTATATTCGGGTCACTATGGTCGTATGTGGGGTGGAAGTCACTGATGTGGGGATGTTGGTTTGTCCGGGGATTGAGACCCAGGGTCAGGGGCAATCTCATGTCGGGTTGTTGGGGATGAATGTGCTGGGGGAGGTTGCGGAGATCTGGCCGCACATGTATCACTTGTGCAGGGAAGCCAGGAGCACCGCTCAGTGGGAAAATTGCTTGCATGAGGTTAGGCAGTTATGTGCAATAGAGGCCATCAGCCTGGGGTATTGTATGACAGAGAGGAAGAAAAGACCAACCATTCCTCCCCGGAGTACCCGGTTGCTGTCAGTATGTGTTCCCTCATTAAGCCAGGTAGCTAACAAAGAAGTAGTGATTGAACCTCTAACAATAGAGGATGAAGGTTGGATGCCCGAGGGTGTGATAGTGTTGCCGACAGCTGTAAGAGTGGTGAGAGGCATGACCCAGGTGTTGGTGGAAAATCTGTCTGATAGTCGTACGAGCTTGAGGGGCAATTGGCGGATTGGGAAAGTGGCTTCGGGGACGGAAGTCGAGGAAGACATCAGTGAAGAGGTGTATGTGAGGACAGTGTGACCGGATGCCCGTACGGAGGTCAAAGTGCACACGGAGGAAATAAATGAGGAACAAGAGAGTGCAGTTAGGTGTTTAATAGAAGAGTTTAGTGATATTTTTGAAGAAGAGGGCCAGCCCATAGGAAAGGCTATTGGGGTTCAGCATGAGATCCCAGTGACCACAGACAGGCCAGTTAGGGTGCCATATAGGAGGATCCCTCCAAACCAGGTACCAGAGGTGAAGCAGCACATTAGCCAGCTGTTAGATCAGGGAGTAATTCAGCATAGTGAGAGTCCGTACTCTGCCACCATTGTAGTAGTGAGGAAAAAGGACGGGACGCTGAGGTTGTGCATTGACTATCGTGACTTAAATAAGGTCACGGTACGCTATGCGTTTCCTCTGCCTAGGATAAATGAAACTCTAGAATCTCTGACGGGGGCCCAGTTTTTCTCAACGTTTGATCTGGCGGCGGGATATCACCAGATAGAAGTAAAACCTTCAGACCGTCCAAAGACTGCCTTCAGCACAAGCTTTGGACACTTTGAGTACAGGCGACTGCCTATGGGATTGTCAAATAGTCCGGGAACCTTTCAGAGATACATGGAGCGGATTTTAGGGGATAAGATTTTCTCCTCGTTGCTTGTATACCTTGATGATGTGATGGTGTTTTCAAGTACAATAGATCAGCATATAGTCAGATTGAGGGAATTATTTTGCAGGATGAGGGAGAATAATTTAAGATTTAAACCTAAAAAGTGTGAAATAATGGCTTCAAAAGTAAGTTATTTAGGATATCAGGTGTCAGCTGAAGGCATCACAGCTGATCCTGAGAAGATTAGGGTAATAAGAGATTGGCCAGTCCCTCAGACGGTGAAAGATGTGCGGTCTTTTGTAGGGTTCACATCATTTTATAGGAAATTTGTTAAAGGGTTTGCCCAAATTGCTGCTCCACTGCATGCATTGATGCATGGGAAATCTAAGGATCGGGTAGATAGTGAATGGAGAGAGGAACAGCAACAGGCTTTTGAGAAACTGAAAGACAAGGTGACGCAGACACCAGTGTTGGCTTGCCCAGATTTCACTCAGGAGTTTATATTAGAAACAGATGCAAGTTTTCGTGGGCTAGGTGCGGTGCTGTCCCAGCGGAAGGATGGCAGGTTGCATCCGGTGTGCTATGCGAGTCGGGGCCTGAGGAAATCAGAACGTAACATGAACAACTATAGTTCTCGTAAGTTAGAGATGTTAGCACTCAAATGGGCAGTAGTGGATAAATTCAGGGATTATTTGGCAGGGAAACATTTCACAGTCTATACAGATAACAACCCACTCAGTCACCGCGAGAAGGCTAAACTAGGTGCCGTGGAAAGTAGGTGGAATGCGGATCTCGAGCAGTTTAACTTTACTATAGCGTACAAGCCGGGGAAGAACAACATTGTGGCGGATACTCTATCTAGAATCCCGGCGGAACAGGAGGAAGATAGTGAAGAAGAGTATACAGCAATGCATGTACTAGAGGAGAACGGGGCAGGAAGGAAGGAACTGTGGACGATGGATGGGCTGCGTAAGGAGCAAGGAGGCATGGACTATATGACAAAACTGCGAAGATGGTTGGTGGGAGAGCTGCCGGAGGATGAGGTACAGGTAGAGCTCCAAAATGATGATTTCCGCAAGATGTACCGAGCTAGGAAATCCCTGATCGTAAGAGAAGACGTTGTCTGGCATAGAAGACCCGAAGGGAAGAA
This sequence comes from Homarus gammarus, assembly GCA_958450375.1. NCBI lineage: Eukaryota > Metazoa > Arthropoda > Malacostraca > Decapoda > Nephropidae > Homarus > Homarus gammarus. The sequence continues at coordinate 59,534 of CAUDMG010001349.1, read as the reverse complement.
CCTATGGAGGGAGGTGCCAGTGTTAACTCCAAACTTGCAGGAGGCTTTGACTAGAGCCTGTCACGACGAGTTTGGCCATCAGGGGCGAGATCGCACCCTGTCGCTGGTGCAGGAGCGAGGGTTCTGGTCAGGCATGGGAGAAACAGTGCGAGACTACATAGCCAGCTGCGAGAGGTGTGGAGTAGCAAAAGATGAAGTGCCGAAACCCCAACTGCATGTAGGGACGATTGAAGCTGCCAAACCATTAGAGACACTGGCCGCAGATTTCACCTTGCTGGACAAGCGGCAAGGATTGGAGAATGTCCTGATAATGGTTGACATATACAGTCGTTACACTTGGGCCTTTCCCACCAAAGACCAGAAAGCCTCGATGTAATGGTCATGATAAGAGCTAACCTGAAAACCTTAAGGATTCATATTACGCTCAAACGTCCACAAAACCCTCTTGAGTCCCCCAGTGGAAACGCACTCCGTTTTCTCGGTTCCTTGGTGACGTCACCGACGGGCAGCCTTTGTGTATGTGAGCAGACGCTGTATACTGGGACCTGTTGCCATCCAACACTTTGTAATCAATTTAATTTTGCTTTCGATAGCTGAGTCAGAGCATTGTTAGTTGAGATAATAATAGAGAATGAAAATGAGTTCATAGTCTCAGTTTCAACGTCAGAATGTACCGTAAATTAATTCATCGGAATAGGAGTAGGTGGAATCCCTGGCCTGTTTTGAGTGAGGGCGCAGCGGGCATTTCAACCGTTAGTAAGTGCCCATCCCTCCATCCATACAGGTCCCTAACGCAGCCTAGGCCGTGTCTGTAGGGTGGATGTTGTATCCACAATGTCTGGGGAGATGTCCGAGGTCCAGTAGGATCTTTTACCTTCGTGAGACCCGGCCGTCAGACACTCCAGACTACCTATAGCCCCCATAGCTGGCTCGTCTGTCCCTAACGCTCGGCCCACGAGGTGACGCCGGATCACCAAGCCACACATCACTACCAGCCCCCATCATTGGTGGATGAGTGTCTAACTCAGTAGGGTTATTTGTGTGGTGGAATTACTCCACTGGGATCTCCAGAGTCGTTGGAAAGTACTCCATGGTGGCTGGACCCCATGGCTGTTGCTTGAGTATCACACCTGACGACTGAGTATTGTAGTGGCAGTTGCCCTAGTATTTATGGTGCTAAGTGACTGTAATAGTTGTGTGTTGAGTATGTCCACCCAGTAGGGTTGGAAGTGTTATTATGTCCACCCAGTAATGGTGTGAGTATGTTGAGCCTGAGGGCCTAGTACTAGATTTCGTCTGTTAGTACAAATAAATTCTTTCTTTTAATTTCATATTCATGTTAAATAAACTTTGTATTTGTATAATTGTGTCTATTAATTACCTACAGTATTTACCGTTATTTCTTCCCTATTGCTTGATACTATCATTACACCTACCCACGAGCCTCCTATCGTCACGCTACCAATGATGATAAGTAAGAGTAAAAGGAATTGTTCCTGGCACACAGAGGCCCTTAAATGGTGGGCAGTACCAGCCCTCATAAATGGTGGCAGCTCAGGCCCTCATATCGACGATTGCAAAGATCCTGGTGAATCGAATCTTCCTGGCAGTGGGTGCACCTGAGCGACTGTTGACCGATCAGGGAAGGAATTTTGGCAGTGCATTGGTCCGACAAACTTGTGCCACCTTTGGGGTGAAGAAAATAAGGACGTCAGCATATCACCCACAGGGAAATGGCATGGTGGAACGGTTCAATCGAACCCTGCACGGTCTGCTGGCCACCCTCGAGGCAGAGGAAAAGAATAGGTGGCCAGAGCATCTGCCGGCAGTGGTGTCACAATACAACGCGACTCCGCATGCCACGACAGGGTTTTCCCCATTCCTGTTGTTTTACGGGAGAGAACCAAACCTGCCGTTTGACCTTAGGCCGGAAGTAGACCCAGAGCCGGTAGATGAGTGGGTGATGGTGATTAAAGACCGGCAACGAAGATTGCAGGAAGCAGTGGAGATCAATGTTCGGAGACGTAAGGAAATAAATAGAAGAAAAAGAGAAGAGAAAGCCCACGAGAGTAGCTGGGAAGTGGGCCAGGAGGTTTTGCTGAGGAACAATGTAAAAATAGGCCGGTGTAAGCTACAAAACCATTGGTTTGATACGAGATGGCACATTGTTGAGGTCCTAAATCCAAGGCCTGGTTTATATCGCATTGAGCCCAGTGGGGAAGAAGACCTGGAAGCGAGAGTGGAAAACCGGAGCAACTTGAAGGCTGCTCCAACCCTAAGGCATCCGGGAGACCCAGCGATGGATGAATCTGAGGAGGAAGACGAGGAGCCCCCACTCCAGATGAGCAAGATGAAGAGAAGTAGTTCAGAGAGGTCGATCGAGCCTGCAACTGAAAGACGAAGCCGACAAATTACAGTTTAGGTTGCAGGGTAAGGAGAAGGGGCAGGTTGTCGAGGGTGAGTTGGAGGAGTTGTGAGTAGGGCAGGGGGGATTGGAGAGATGGTTAGGTCAGAGATGTGCGTTGAGTAGTGGTTGCTGTCATGAGCGGGATTGAGTTGCTGTCATGAGCGGGATTGAGAGTACGGTTGTAATGTCCAGGGCCTCACTAATATGGACTGGTACATTGTCAGAGGGTTGGTCTGCCGGCATGAGGCTCGGAGACGTGGACTGAGTATTTTTTTGACACTGGTTCCTCTTAGCTCAAGGGCCAGGCAAAAGGAGAGCATGTTTGTTTTGGACTGTGTATTGTTTTGACACTGGTTCCTCTTAGCTCAAGGGCCAGGCAAAAGGAGAGCATGTTTGTTTGGACTGTGTATTTTTTTTGACACTGGTTCCTCTTAGTTCAAGGGCCAGGCAAAGGAGAGCATGTTTGTTTTGGACTGAGTATTGTTTTGACACTGGTTCCTCTTAGTTCAAGGGCCAGGCCAAAGGGGAGCATGGTTGTTTTGGACTGAGTATTGTTTTGACACTGGTTCCTCTTAGTTCAAGGGCCAGGCCAAAGGAGAGCATGGTTGTTTTGGGCTGGTATTAATTTTGACATTGGTTCTCTAGTTAAGGGCCAGGAAAAAGGGGAGCGTGATGTTCGGGTTGGTTATGAGTTGGGCTAGGAAGAAATGGAGTTGCTGGCTGCGAGTGGAATAGTACAGAGTTGAAGGTGGGTTCTAAGTTGTTCTCTCAGCACATGAGGGCAGTGCTGTTTTTTCTTTAGGGGGGTCGAGTGTTAGCGGGAGAGAAAAGGAGAGAAGAGAAGACGGGAATGCTGCGTTTAGCAAAAGGGGTAATATGCAGTTTCTTAGAACAAATTTTAGGGGGGTCGTATGTATGTTTTTCTCAGCACATGAGGACAGTGCTGTCTTTTTTTAGGGGGGTCGATTGTAATATTCAGAAATTTCAGAGTAATTTCGAATGCCCCGCCATTGGCAACACTGAGCGTTCAAGGTCATGGGAGGGGAGAGAGCGCTCCCTGCTCATAGCGGGAGATGGTGGAATTAGGCCTATATGATATTAAATGTAGTTTACCGATTTAATAATGATGCGATTCATGAAGTAAGGGACTATTATTGAATTTTAAATTATTATAGATCGTTTAGCAGTCTGAATAATGTTACGGGTGTCCCAAGGAGTTATTAGTTAGGCGGAAAATAAGTCACGTAGGCCTAAGCTCACGCCTTGAGAGAACGCCACGATGCCTCTCCCCCAGTCCCGGATAGCACTCACGCAAACAGGACGTCCCCGCGCGTCTGTCCCAGGAATAGTCACGTGGCCTAGTCACCTGTGCTGAAATATTGCAGTATAACAAGTAAGTCTCATTCGATCTCAGACAGGGTTAGATAGGGCAGTGATAAAGTAAACTAGAGCTAGCAGTGAGTTCATTTCAGGGTTTCCGCCAGAACCCACTTGACTGGAGTTGACCTGAGATTGACTGCCATTGATGATTGAGGGTGGCGATTGTCGCCATTGGACCGATCAAAGTAGGCCTGTCACTGTTTAGCGGGGTAGCAAAGGATCTCTTGAGTGAACGAGTGCTCCCGACAACTAAACGACACGGGACGCTAAAGCTTCTCTCAACTGTACAAGGTCTGATTGGCTCACTCCCGTCCGCTTTATGGACACACTGGGAGTACACTGAGGCTATCTGAGTAGACTAATGGTCACACACTGAGACCGTGAGTCTAGGTCTCTAGGAGATACCTGGAGGAACATTTTCCCTCCCTTATTACGGGTGTAGTTTAATAGTTTCTAGATAATTGTGTTAATATTGTTTTGAACGTTTGTGCCATCAAGTGGAACCAGAGTGATACTGTGATTTGATTCTTTAATGCCTCTGATTGTTCTTCATAATTCTGATCTCAGGTATAACCTTGTTCCCCAGAGTAGTGGTTAGGTTAGGTTAGGAAGTGTGCATCTGTTGGGGTGCTATAATTTTGTTGAGTGCCCTTAAGGCCTATTCATTGTGGAGTATTTAATTTCTCATTTTTATTCCCATTTCCTCAGTGACTGATATAATTTGGTCGAGTGCCCTTAAGGCCTATTCATTGTAGAGTATTTAATTTCTCATTTTCTTTCCATTTCCTCAGTGACTGATATAATTTTGTTGAGAGCCTTTAAGGCCTGTTCATGTGTGCAAGCAACATTTCTTAATACTCCAAATTTATTGTTGCCTGAGTTCTAATAATTTCTAGATCCTGTATAACTTTTATTCCCCAGAGTAGTGTTTAAGTTCCAGTTAAGAGGTGCGCATATTGGTGCACCATTATTTGATTGTGTTTGTAGTGTTGGAGGGAATATAAGTGTCTAAATTTAACGGTGTGTCTCATTCATCCCAGTCACAGACGCTATCCTTCCACGGGTCACGGACAATTTATTTGTTAGTAGATTTAAGTGTTCTTGTGCTGGTTCGGGATTTTTCTCAAAGGGGCGCTTCCACTGCCATTACCATCTATAAATTTTAAATAAACCCCAAGTCAAGTGAGAAATTAAAGTCCAGTAAATTCCGACCGGTTACATATATATATATATATATATATATATATATATATATATATATATATATATATATATATATATATATATATATATTTTATGAAAATCCACAATGAAAACGTGTATAAGATAAATCTTGATAAAATCACACGGGAAAATGGAAACAACGTTGTTTCCATTTTCCCGTGTGATTTTATCAAGATTATATATATATATATATATATATATATATATATATATATATATATATATATATATATATATATATATATATATATATATATATAAGTATAGACTTTGATAAACCTTCACAGACGTAGAGAAATACAACTAACTATTTTTCTATAGGAAGATAGATACATGCATAAACAAATATGTACACATGTAGTGGCTCCTCTCCCCTACAACTTCCAACTGAGCTCCGGCCGCGCGCCTACCAGTCAATCAGCGTACAGCCAGCTGTTCAAGTTTAGAAGCCAGCTAACAGAAAACAGAAAAATACTAGTGACAGGGGGGAAGGAGGTTCAGAGGAAGAATAAAGGGAGGATGGAAGTGAATTTTAGAAGGAGAGAACAGGTGCAGTGGCTAAACACCGCTTGCGTGAGGGGGTAGGCAAAATGCCCTGATGGTGCAACAATCACAATCAGGACGAGGCAGAGGGAGGGCGGGAGCAGGTCCGGGCAAGCAAAGGGCCAACGCGGGTGCTCTGGTTGTCGTCTAGCTTAGGCAGTGTTGGCAAAGCGGAGTAAGAACCGCCCCGCCACGGCGGCGGCGCAAGCCGAGAAGCGCAGGTGGACGGACGCACAGGCCACACACGAACAAATTAACAGAAAAGGTGAAAACATGGAAATTTTGCTAGTCGTAGGGTTGTTTGGAGAAAGAAGAAGGTAAAGTCTTTGAGCTATGTCAAAGAGGAACAGAGCGAGTTGGAGGAAGGGTTTTGAATCTTTGAGCTTGAAATGTCAAAGTATTCATAGTAAGGAAGGATGAGCGTATCGTAGGAGAGTTTTTAGTAATAGCAGCAGACAGATTTGAGCTTTTTTGTCAAATTATGAACGGAGACGAGAATGAGATATAGGCTGAATGGTTTCAGTCTTGAGTTAGGTCGATTTTATTGAGAATTGGATGTCACAGACGTTGGGTATGTTTTGGTTTGGTTCTGAGAGTTGTGGGTCTTTCAGCTATGTCAGAGAGAAATGGAGAGAGTTAGAGGAAGAGTTTTGAATCTCTGAGCTTGAAATGTCAAAGTATTCGTAGTAAGGAAGGATGAGTGTATCGTAGGAGAGTTATTTAGTAATAGCAGGGGACAGATTTGAGCTTTGCCAAATTGTGAACGGAGATGAGAGTGAGATATAGGTTGTTTGGTTTCAGTCTTGAGTTAGGTCGATAATGTTGACAGTGGCTGGTATAGAGGTTGGGTATGTTTGATTTGGTTTTGGAGAGTTGTGGTGTTATGAGGGGCTTTGTCTGGCGGGGGGGGGGGGTGTTGTGTTTGGAGATTGGTTGTGGGAGGGGGGGGGGGGAGTTTGTGTTTGGGGATTGGCGGGGGTGGAGGTTGTATGTTGATTTGAGGTGAATTAGAATTGCTTAAGGGGGGTTGTTGTGTGAGTGTGTATGTGTTTGCGTGGAAATGTAGTAAGGGGAGAGGGGGAGGGTTAGGATAATTGTTGTAAGGTCAGGTATGGTTCGGTTGTCGGGAGGAGAGGAGAGGAGAGGCGAGGAGAGGAGACGGGGGCTTTGGAGGTTGTTGGGTTAATTTATAGTATGGAAGGTTTCCTTAGGTGTGATATGATTTGTGTTGCTAATGAATAGTTGTATCGAGTCATAGGTTTTTTTTTTTTTTTTTTTTTTTTTTTTTTTTTTTTAGGAGGGTCAAAGGGGCTTGTTAGAAAGGTCGGGTATATTAAGTTTTTCTTTTGGGATGATTGAAGGTGTTGATTAGTGATTGGATGGAGAGTAGCATTTTATTTTTTTTTTTTTTTTTTTTTTTTTTTTTTTAGGAGGGATTGTGAGTAAGGTTGGGTGGGTTAAGTTTTTCTTTTGGGAGGATTATAGGTTTTGTTGGTGGTTGGCAGAGTTGGGTTAATTTGCATTCATTCTTTCCTTTGGCTAGTAAAGGACTTCTGCAAGTGCGTGGTAGGCTCTTGCAGGTATTGTGAGTTCTGGTCCCATTATTGAGGGAGAGGGTTTATGTACAGGAACAATGCACCCCTCCCCGACCTTATTGGCTAAGGGAGGCGTTCATATCATCCGTTGATGGTACCGTTTTTAGGTACACCTCTCCGACCATATTGGCTAAGGGAGGTGCCCATAAAACTGTTGGTAACATTCTAGAGGGAGAGGGCTTGCTGCAGGTACTGCGCAACTCTCCTCGACCTTATTGGCTAAGGGAAACATACATGTCATCCGAGTTAGTATGGGATGGGTAAGTTACGTATTTGTTTTGGGAGGAGTGATAGGGTGTGGTTAGTTAGTGGTAGAATGGTTATTTTTTATTTTGTGTGGGATTGCTAGTAACGGCTGGGTGTGTTAGGTTTTTATTTTGGGGGGATTGTTAGGGTCTTTTTTTTTTTTTTTTTTTTTTTTTTGTCGGAGTGGTCTTGAGTTTGAGTTGGTGGCGACTTAGCTAATTCGAACTCTCTTTCTCTCTGGCGTTCCTCGAACTCTTTCTCTCTGGCGTTCCTCCACCTCTCTTTATTTCTGACGTGCCTCTCTCTCTCTCTGACGTTCCTCTCTCTCGGCATTCTGTTGGGTGATCACATACTGACCAATGTCATTACCTGTCAGACCCAGGGCCACCGCTTGACCTTTCCACACCTCAAAAGTAGACATAATGATCCGAAAGGCCAAGAACAAAGGAAAAAAAACAACTTACCTCGCAAATAGCCAAAGGTAACTCACCTAGTGGCTCAATCAGACCAGTAAATGATTTGATCCGACTGGAGGGAACCTCGTTCCGCACCCAGCCCAGCTGAATCACCTCATGGTAACAAAACCGCACCAGGTGAAACAACAACAAAAATGCTATGACAGCATCCACAGTGCACCCCAACCAACACTAATTAACTTCCCCACGTACAAGGGAGAGCAACAAAATTAGCACACAGAAGGAAGGGATAACCACTGAACAACACTTGCTTCCGGGCCACAGACAGCAAGGTGGCGCGCTCACGGCGACTTAAAACAACACCGGAACGAATGTTAAACCTCAGAAACCAAAGGTCAGAGACAATCCTGGCAAGGTCGCCACTTGTAAAGGCCCGGGGACTTAGGGATAGAAATCCCTGACCAGGCTAATCAGGATCTTAATATAGGAAAGTCAAGAACCATGGTTTTCCGAGGAATAACAAACAACCGTTAGAGATTGGCATCTCTTTACTATAAAAATATAACACAAAACTCTGACACCACTCAACAAACATCAAATAATTACGGGAGTAAGCAATTAAGGGATTCAAACAATTAAATGGAGTCAACAATTGATAGAATCGAACAATACAGGGGAGTCAGCAATTAATAGAATCAAACAATTATAGAATCAAACCATGAACAAATATTTCCTACGGCAGTGGCCCTGGGGGAAGGTTCTGGAACACGGTGATGCACACTCAGGGTAACGAAACGTCCACTTCGACTCCACACTCAGCGACGTCTTAAAAAGGCAGGAGAACACCGGGGCACCGACGGAATGTGATGAACTGATGGTCGTGGTATGCGGTAGTGGTAGATGACCAGAGAGTTGGCAGTTGATAGGTGAAGGTCTGGGAACACAGCCCACGAGTCCAGGACCTATGATGAGATCACAGCCAGAATTTGACGGACAGCAGGGTAGCTAGATACTGACGGTATGGCGGCTGGGTTGAATCTGCCGGTGGCGCAGATAGTTGCTGCCGTTCTCACCTCCGTCCAACCACCCCAAGTGTCGTCTGCACCAGCAAACGAGCGAGTTAGCAGCGGTAACCAGCCGGAGGGTCGTTTCCGCCCTTACATACATATAGCGTTTCTAACTATTGATTATTATTATTTTTTCTTTATTATCATTATTACACTGTTATTATTATTATTATTATTGTTAATATTATTTTATTTTACTTTTTATTATAAATATTATTTACTATGAATTACTATTATTATTATTATTAAATTTTCGCCCCCCAGGCCCCGCTGTGGGTCAGTGACCTGTGCCCAGGTGGGCTAATCCCCTTAAAAAAAAAATATACATCTATATGTTGTTTGCATTAGTAGGCAGCTATCGAACAGGGAGGTACTACCGCCTGGGAAGATATTGGAAGCATAATGTGTTGTCTAATGGTAGACCCTGCTGCCATATGGCATCACAAAAATTGTGGCCAGGTCCCAGGTTGCTGATCTGACTTTCTGCCTCATTTACTCACAATTGCAGGGTCTCAATTGTTTCTCTTACCTGGACACAACATATGTAATGTATATAATTTCTCACTCTTGATTTATTGTTTCAATTTTATGTTTTTTTATGGTTATTATTTTTATTAGTATTATTATTTTATTTGTATTAATTTGCTATTAATTTTATTAATTGTGGTAATAACAATAATAATAATAATAATATAAATTATTTTTATTATTATTATTATTATTATTATTATTATTATTATTATTATTATATTTTCGCCCCCCAGGCCCTCATGTGGGTCATTACCTGTGCCCGGGTGGGCTAATGCCCGTAAAAAAAAAAAGTGTGATTACGTGCGCGTATGGTTACATGCACGTGTGGTTACGTGCATGTATGGTTACGTGCATGTGTGATTACGTGCGCGTATGGTTACGTGCACGTGTGGTTACGTGCATGTGTTGTTACGTGCATGTATGGTTCCGTACCTATTTGCATCTATAAACTGTCACTAATAATCTGGACATTATCAGTAGCTGTAGCCGAATCAAAATATCTGATACAGATTATAACATAAATATTACATGATTATAAATTCAGTTACTGTTGTTATACGAAATAATAATTATGTAAATAAAATATGTAAATAGCGGAGCTTTAATTACAGCCATTTGCATGCGGGGACCATCGCAGGCCAGTTATCTTTAGCACCCAGCTGCAGGCCTCATTGCACCATGTTGGCAAGACAATACCACTTAAAACTGCATTATGTCCGAGAATTGCTAGAGCAGTAAGAACCACAGGCAGCTGTAGCACTGCTTAGAATGGCAATACTACAAGGAAGATTTCCTCTTTTAGAATGTAAGACTACTAAAGAGATCCCTGTCTCCCGTTGAAACGGGTGATTTTATAATTTTGCGGTCAAGCTTTTTGTATCATTTATTAATTTAAGAAACCCAAATGATCTAAAAAAGTCATTAGTGAATTTCATTATCCACACGCTGGTAGGCCAACTGCTCAGATAACAGAGCTTCACCATGTTTCCACTGACGTGTTCCAGGAATGAAGCACATGAGACTTAAACTGCAAATATGCAAAGCTGTTCCAGATACCAGAGAAGCAGGTATTACTATGCCCCGTCAGGTGTGGTCAGACAGTGGCTGGTCACCTTGGACTACTGTGTGTATCCCCTTCCATAGTTTTCGAGGTCAATTGCAATATTGAAACTTAATGCGGAACAAATGATCTCTGACCCTTTAACAATATCGGGGATAAACACAAAGGTTACCGGGTCGTAGTTAGTTTAGTGATCACCTCTAAGAGACAGGAATCGAATTAGAAACATTAAGCTAAACCCTTATAGGCTTTGACGGGCGTTCACATGCAGTGGGAATAACAAATAGTCAATACATCAATCGATGGCGAGATTCGTTAATCAAAACGAGGAAAGAGAAATATTTTATGCAGAGCCGAGGAAAATGTGTAGAAAATTCTTGCACCGACTCTGCATTGCATCGATTTGTTTCGAGTCTCGCCATCCAATATCAGCGAGCCATACTTTATGACAAAGCTAACTTTTCACGCCGGGAACTTTTCATATGATTATCGTTTCCTGAAGCCAAAGTGTTTACTGAAAGAAGAATAGATAAATATATACCTGGAGTTTGTAGAGCTGGAGGATTACAGAACATAGCCTGGGGGCCTGGTTAACTAAGAGGGCTCAGACACCATCAAGGTATCACACTAACGACATGTAAACTCGCTCCAAAAAATTTATTTACGATTTTTTTGAGACAATATGACAACGAACGATGGATTTTCGCAACCCTACCGAGACAACAAGAGTCACAATGTTCATTTTGAAATTCATCGGACCTCTCCATAAGTTACATTTCGGTGCGACTGTACGCTAGGTTCCTATAAGTGAAATAGACCCGTACCTTTACTTGGAAAAAAAAAAGACACCAAGCACTACAACAATTGAGACAGAAACTACAGATTGCACATACACTAACTTTAATATTCTGTAGCGTTATTTGGAATTTATTTTGCCGAATTGAAATATGATTCAGGTAACTTAGTTCTTGGTTTAAAGTATTTATTTTCTGATATACTCCGGCCCGTTTTAATGTTCTTTCTTAAGTGTCAGAATCATATACAAACTCAGCATCCTCCAGATATACAATAAATATACAAAATGAAATTCAGTCAAGATCTATTTCTAAGAATGATTCAAGAGACAATTGGTTTATATTTTCACGAAATTGTTCTGAAGGTTGTGACTCCATATTACAGGTTATATATACATGAACACCTTCGGAAGTGTCTGTTATACCTGTACCAGTAGTCAGAAATCTACAGCGGGATCTGGTAAGGAAAACTGTACCCAGGTAAAGCTTCCTTCATGCCTGTTAATCTGGTGAAAAGGCATGAATGTGTAATTGGAATGACGAAATAAAATTGGCTAAATTGATATTTTTTGTCATTAATATTAAAAAGAATACAGTATATATATATATATATATATATATATATATATATATATATATATATATATATATATATATATAGGCAAGTAAATCACTGTAGGTGCGCGTGATCTAGATATATGCTGATAACCACAAGGAAAGAAGAAAACACGAAGTTTCCAAGTGCTTTCGTGTAATTCACATCTTCAGGGGTGAGTCTGTACTCACCCCTGAAGATGTTTCCATTTTCCCGTGTGATTTTATCAAGATATATATATATATATATATATATATATATATAATCAACGACCTCACCAGCAAGGAATCGAACCCTCGACCTACTGGGTGTGACTAGGGAACGCTTACCGGCTAGGCCACAAGGACACTAAAAGCAGTTCTAGACTCAGTTATATTTCACACAAAGCCTGTTCATCGAGCTGATGGCGCCGTGAACCTCATTGGGAAACTGCCCGTGCCTCGTATGTGGTGTCAGTAGCATTTTACCGAATCCAGCTGGTATGAAACGCGAGGTACATATATATACTTCATTTTTAGTCCATTTAACACGCGGACTTTGAACATACAATCAACGACCTCACCTAGTCACACCCAGTAGGTCGAGGGTTCGATTCCTTGCTGGTGAGGTCGTTGATTGTATGTTCAAAGTCCGCGTGTTAAATGGGCTAAAAATGAAGTATATATATGTACCTCGCGTTACATACCAGCTGGATTCGGTAAAATGCTACTGACACCACATACGAGGCACGGGCAGTTTCCCAATGAGGTTCACGGCGCCATCAGCTCGATGAACAGGTTTTGTGTGAAATATAACAGAGTCTAGAACTGCTTTTAGTGTCCTTGTGGCCTAGCCGGTAAGCGTTCCCTAGTCACACCCAGTAGGTCGAGGGTTCGATTCCTTGCTGGTGAGGTCGTTGATTGTATGTTCAAAGTCCGCGTGTTAAATGGACTAAAAATGAAGTATATATATGTACCTCGCGTTTCATACCAGCTGGATTCGGTAAAATGCTACTGACACCACATACGAGGCACGGGCAGTTTCCCAATGAGGTTCACGGCGCCATCAGCTCGATGAACAGGCTTTGTGTGAAATATAACAGAGTCTAGAACTGCTTTTAGTGTCCTTGTGGCCTAGCCGGTAAGCGTTCCCTAGTCACACCCAGTAGGTCGAGGGTTCGATTCCTTGCTGGTGAGGTCGTTGATTGTATGTTCAAAGTCCGCGTGTTAAATGGACTAAAAATGAAGTATATATATATATATATATATATATACTGTAATATATATATATATATATATATATATATATATATATATATACTGTATATATATATATATTTTTTTTTTTTTTTTTTTTTTTTTTAAGGTATTCGCAATCATTTGGTAATATTTATGAAATTAAAGACAAGTTCATGTAATAATGTATTACTGCGCTTCAACTAAGGTCTTGTTGGTGTTATAATGTAATACTGCGCTTCAACAACTAAGGTCGTGTTGATGTTATAATGTATTACTGGGCTTCAACAACTAAGGCCTTGTTGATGTTATAATGTATTACTGGGCTTCAACAACTAAGGTCTTGTGTTCTTGTTATAATGTATTACTACGCTTCAACAACTAAGGCCTTGTTGATGTTATAATGTATTACTGCGCTTCAACAACTAAGGTCTTGTTGATGTTATATTAGGGTGTGTCATACGGAGGCGATTTTTTTTTTTTTTGAGTTTGAAAAATCGGCCCATGGTATTAATGATGTAGTTCTATGTGCAGAATCATGTGATATCTTCAGATTTGAAAAGTTTTTATTTTTTTCTAGGTAAATTTTAACTTGAAATCTTATGAAAATTCAGTGTTCCCACCCTTTTACCAACACCACTAAATAGCTTATTTAAAGTAAAGTAAATGTATCAGGTTAATTTATTAGGATGAAAATGATCCAGAATAGTGAAACGAATGATCTGGACACATTTATTAAATTTAATATTCCTTTAGAAAACAAAATCATCAAATACAAAAACCGGTTTTACTACTACGACCCGGTGTTGCTGCACACCATAGAGAACATGTCTTTCTTGCTTCTGTTTCTACTCATCACCTCCCTGCTGACCACCTGAGCTCGGATGTAGCCTTCCCTCTCTCCTGGCTGGACACGTGACTGCAGGCCTCGCTCACTTGCTGTACACAACGCTCTATACTCTGGGTGTGCGAGGGCCAGGCAGGGACATGCATGGGGTTGTCCAGGAAAGCTCTGACTTGAACATTGGTGAGGCTGCAGGTAAGAGGGGGCTCACTGCCAGCCTGGATGTTATCCAGATCTATGAGATCAGTGAGGGTCTTGGCACCTAGATTGACTTCAGGAGTCTTCCTGACCCTGAAGGAATCGTCACCAACTGATTCGTCATGCCCAGATCCTCTCCTAGGTCTCATATCCAAGATCTTTTTGACTGCCACTCTTCTCTCCTCCTCATCCTTACTGCAGAGCATTGTCTGCAGAACTGCCTCGGGATGAGCATACCAGGAAGATCTCCTCACAGTCTGCTCCACAATCTGAACAACCTTCCTTGGCTGACTCCTCAGGAGCTCAAGCTGGAAGAGAACATGCCTCGGACATTCGGAGAACGATGACTTGACCTTGGTGTTGAACCAATTTGGCAAGTAGACACTCACGATGAATTGGACAATAACTCCCAGGTTGTGAAGCTGGTTCCCTTTCAGTTTATGATGAGCGACCCAAATTATGCAGAACCTGAGAGCCGTTGTGAGCCACCTAGAATGTGAGACCGGACCTATCTGCAGGTAAGCAAGTCTATCAGGCATGACCCCAGTTTTGATGGCATTGCAAATCATGTAACCATAGTACTGGTCAGTACTCAGGTCGTCAATGACAGTATGTGCAAGCTCAACGAGTGGAGGGCCAACTGTGATTTTTTCAAAGCTCGGATTTATTTCTAACTCAGTGGCAGAGTCCAGCATCTTGCCAAGAGGACCAGACCATCTGTTGTTTGAACGAGTCTTGCCATCCAGCTCCTGGATCAGATGTCTGAGTGGCAACTCGTTGGTGTGGAGGTCACAAACAATCCAGACCAGCTTCCTCCCAATCTTCCGCTCTATCCACTGTATGACCCCCCCCTTGCCACCCTGTGTTCGTGTTGGTGCTGTCCCCTCCAATGGCCTGCAGGGTCTGGTCTACGTTCCTCTCTCTGAGCCAGTTCACAATGTTATCTGCCACTATCTCAGCTGGTTTCCTGATGTCATCTTTCTCTGGAGTGAAATGCCACAAATACTTCCCTCCTGGTTCACTGCAGCAAGAGTAGTGTTCCTCCTTCACCAATGCAGGGAACAACTTGTCAGAATCTCCAACTTTCATGAACACTTTAGTGTCATCCCTTCTCCCATCAAAGAACAAACAATTGATTCCATTTTCTCTTATCCCCTTATCAAACTCCTCTTCTAGGTTACTGACAAGTTTCTCCTGAGCTCTCCTTACTTTGTTATGATCTATCACCAGGTGAACATCATCAGGTGTTATCAAACCACCGTCAATCCAGGCAGCTGTTGCTATCTCTGCAATTTCTCTGAGACCAGTGTGGTGTCGCATGCTGGCCAGAGCTATGCTCGGGATATCTTTCCTATTTCGAATCTTATGCCTGGAAGGTTTGGGATCATTATTTTCTGGGTTAGGGACAAAGTCACCATTCTCCTGGTCAGCACTCGGATCAGCCATGGGGAAGTCATTAAACTCTGAATCAGCTTGACTCCAATCATCGGCCTTTTTTACCTCACCCTGGGCCTTCTCAAGTTTCTTTTCCTCGGCAACTCTTTTCCTCTTCTGTCTCTCTGTGGCAGCCTCCTGTCTCTTGGACTCCGGGATATCTTGGCTAGAAATCATGAGAGCCCCTATACTGCCAGTCTTCTCTCTCTGTGCTTTGACAAATGCCAGTTCGATCACAGGAATCTTCAGTTCACGCTTGCAAATACAGGAGATGTGGGCCTCGGATTTACAGTCATGATCGAATCCAAACTCAGGACAGAGAACAATTGGGCACTTGCAAGTAATTATGTCAAATAACTGGTCCAGTTGCTTGGCAAAGCTGTCCTTAACTGCAAGTTTTCCTCTCCCAAGAGAGATATCTCTTGCCTTTTCCCAACTGGCTAGCAGTCTCTCACTAATCTTCTTCTGACTTGTTATGATTGGAGGCTTGAACTGAGCGTTAGCCAGAGTGTACTGTGCCAAGACAGCTTTGGTCATATCACTGGCAATGTCTTTGTTTGTGTAAGTTCTTTGGTTCTTTTCACTGATTTGCCTGATTAAAACACCGTATCTCAAAGCATCTCTCAATGTAGGCAACTCCGACTTCAGGAGCTCTCTCCCAGACCCAAGATAGTGACTGAGATGGCTGGATTTTTGGTTCCTCGTCCTGACACAAGCAGCCATCGCAAATATTATCAACTTATAAATGCATCAGAATCTGAAACAGAAAAAAATATTGTTAGTTGGGTTGTTAAAGAATGAAGTCAGAAAGCAATGTTCACTATATAATTGTAATGCACTAATGCAGCTGCACGTTAGATTTTCGATAAATTTCACGCTAAAATTTACCTAGCAAAAGGTTGCAAAATATTGAAACTGAAATTATTTTCTGTTTATGTACACTAAAATCTACCAAAAAAGTGATGGGCCATTAGTTTTAGCTGATCTTCCATCCTATGACACACCCTAATGTTATATTGTATTATTGCGCTTCAACAATTAAGGTCTTGTTGATGTTATATTGTATTATTGCGCTTCAGCAACTAAGGTCTTGTTGATGTTATAATGCATTACTGCTCATCAACAACTAAGGACTTTAAGCGTGTATTCTAGGCCAATAAATACACTCGTTATAAACATTCACAAATTAAGGAACACTGGGGATCGATTGATTAATCCTCAAGGGTTTTACTGAGTGATTATTGCCGCAGGATAATTATTGTTATCCTGTTTGTCCTTCTCATAAACCTTTTTATACTACTGCCAGGGAGGGTGCTGGTGGTAGAGTGGTAAGGCTCTTGCCTTCGCAAGCGAGATGTCACGGGTTCGATTCCCTGGCCGGTGGAAGTTGTTTGGACATACTTCCTAGCCCCCATTAGTCTCTGTTCACCTAGCAGTAAAGTAGGTACCTGCTGTAAATCGAAAGTTGCGAATTCGTATTCAGGGACAAGTTGTTGGAGCTTCCAATAACTTGATGACATAAACCATTGACTCTTCAGGCTTCTATGCCCTTGACTCTTCAGGCTTCTACGCTCTTAACTCATGAGACATAAAGGCAAGCATGAACTTGGTATGCTTCCCTGTTGGGCGCTGTAAACGCTTCACCTTACACAATGATGTAGGGGAGTGTCCAATAAATAAAAAAGACAAAAAAAAAAAACTACCGCCAGGTGTGTGACTCATCCCCATTACTTAATTAAATATATTAGAAAGATCAAAAGTATTAATCATTACAAAGTGCAAAGACATTAATCCTTACTGTGTGCTGAAGAGGTGATAAATAATGTTCTAGTATTTCTTATAAAAATATATTTTAATTATATCTAATCAAATATGTAGCAGCCCAGTGGTAGGTCACATGATACAACACAGGGGAGACAACACTATCGTACTCCCTCTAGTACCCTCACCTGAGCCAGAGAACTAAAGTCTAACAGTAAGAGCAGGGTGACTCAGTAGGGAGAACACAGGCTCTAGGACGTCTTGGTAATGAGAGCGGAGATGTTAACGACAGGGAATGAATTATGGGCAAACTTGGACCTAAAAGCATCGTTACTTTTTCCGTCTTGACAATTTGAAACTCGGGACGCAATGCTTTGATATATTTTCCAGTACATCGTCATATATTGCTATGACAATATTTAAATATACACAACATATGTATTTATATAATATCCGAGGAATAAAACATGAATCATTAGTCACTTTGAAATTCTCGCAGTTATCTACACCTAAAATATTACCGGATAATTTTATCCACATTGTAGATAAAGTTGTATACCTGTGGTCGACTGTACTAACCGTTCCGAAACTAGTGGACGAACACTGCTCACAAGACCACGAATCACCTCGACTCCTTGGGTAACAATACTTTTGGGGGCTGTACTTAGTGATGAAAACAGTGTACACATTCAGCCACGATGGTTCTGGTAATAATATTCACTATAAGTCAATCGCGGAAAAATCACTCAATGTAAGTCAAACATTTTTACTCTTCTGACATAAAAACAAATCTTAATGCAACCTGAAATGAGAAACATCGCCGACCTCTGGTGAGATAAATTATTTCCAGACGCCAAGTTAACAGATGTAGTGAGATCTGTCAGTGTGAGTGTTTTAAGCCATTTTTGGCCCCGAGGTAATTTAGCAACTGAGTTTATTTAACACAGGGAAGCTGATGAAAGAGGCGGGATTATTTTCTTCATAATTTTATACGAAACTTTATTTAGAGAACAGATATGATATATGACATGAAGATGGATCATAACTTTTATAATGACAAGTACATTAATTTATGTTCTTTACCGCCTTAAGGGAACAGGTGAATTATTTATATACAGTTTATTTATTACTCTGATATATCACAACTTATGACATCACAGCAGTTGTTTTTATTTATTTCTGATATCTATTGTATAAATTATCAGATCGCTAACTTACATTGGTACATTACATACATTCACTACAACTGTTCTCTCTCTTGACAACTATGCTTCGAGAATATATTTTTTATAAAGGTGTGGTCAATTAACAACGTATATCTCTTGCTGTTATTAGGTCTGTATTTCTTCCCTTCACTTACACAAACGTTAATGTACAATTGTACAGTCGCGATATGATAGGGGTGTATAAATGGAAGTCAGAGTTAAACAAATGTGATATAACAGAGGTACCCAAACTATCTAACCAGGAGCAAACTCGTAGCAAAGGTTTTAAATTAGACAAATTTAGATATAGGAGCGAGATAGGTAAACATTGGTTTGGAAATAGAGTAATGGATGAGTGAAACAAGTTACAAAACATCATCATTAGCTTGAATACACTGGATACCTTCAAATATAGGTTGGATGGGTATATGAGCAATAGGGGTTGGGTGTAAATGGGACTGCCCAATATGGCCAATAGACAGAGATTCAGACTCGTGAACCCAAAACAGTAGACAGCGATTCATTACTCTGTCCATAAATGCTTCGGATTCACGAGTCTGAGTCTCGGGGTTAGTGGAGCAGCAGAAAAAAAAGACAGGACTTTTTCTTCACGACTGGAACAACTCGCCTTCCCAATACCTATCGTCACTGGTCTCAAACTGTTCACACTACAGTATGCACCGATACATTTTGTTGCGAGTGTACATACTATCAAATGTCCAGGTAATTTTGTCCACAAGTGTACAATGAAAGACAAAAGTCGTGTCGTGAAATTTGGTGAAAACATATGCCGAAGGGCTAAGACTTTTGGTGCGCTCTGCCTTGTGGTAGGGCTCTAGTAATGTTTCACGAGTTATTTTTAATCTTCGGACAAACCGCGACACGACTTTTATCTTTGATTGTACATACAAGTGTTGACGCGGAGTTACACAACAATGATAGCCGTCAGAGAGGGATGTGTGTGAGCATAATATTACCGTTAATAGTGAAACATGTAACGGTGATGAGGAAGGATGGGATGTGAGGGAGTAATGGAGCCGCTGATGACGAGTTATGTGATCGACGCTCGTCAGAACAAGTGAAATTAATTATGGAAATAAAACAATAACGGACACGGTGATAATAATACATGGAATAACCAGCTTAACTCAGTGTACAAGCTTGTGGAGAGAGAAACAAGAATTGTAGGTAAAGAGAACAACCCTACTCGGGTAAAATCCCCTTCACAGGTAACACAATGTAGAGGTAACATGAAGGACAGGTAACACAATGTACAGGTAACATCAGGCACAAGTAACATCACCCACAGGTAACACAATGAACACACACAAAAACTATTTGTCCCTTTTATCGTTGATAAAATATGACACAATGACGAACAATTCTGATCACTATTTGTGAATCAACCAAACCAAAACTGCTGTACATTGGGTTCATTTCCAGACACATCGAACCCAGGTGGGTAGATAACTTCTTTTTTTTTTTACGAGCAACACAACCCACAACACCAACAACACTACCCACAACACAGGGACAACAACAAAACAAATAACGCCAGAGAACTCCATAAATACAAATTTAAATGTTGAATTGTTTTAATTATTTCGATTTTCACCTTTTTAAAGTCTTAAATTTTAACAAAAGTCATATTCCATGTACGAGATGTTGTTCTGAATAATTAGTGCCCGGTTATTTGGGTTTAATCGTGTAATATATTCATTCATTTTACTTTTCACAGTTAAATTTCGCTGACCATCGCATGTGGGGTCTTTTTTTTTGAGTAAAGATGAACATAATAACACTCGTAATCCTTTTACTTGTATTACTAAGGATAAAATTCATAATAATAATAATTAACGTTTCCTTTCACAAATTCAGTAGCCATACGCTGAAAATATACAGACGGCATAAGAGTTACAGTCCACTCCACTTATAAGCCACACAGACTGCGGCCTCGAAATTACGAACTTAAATTTTGTTTTCTTTGTTTATAAAACCAATCCATGCTAATGAGCTTAGAAGTAGGTGTTGACTTTACGCTTTGACTGACCACTGATTAATGGTCTGGTTTGTATATTTCGCAAGGTGAGGGAGGGGTGGACCCAGCCAGTCTGTGTGGCTTATGAGTGGTGTGGACTGCACATATATAATATATAACAATATATAATGACAAGGAAGATGGGGTCATTTAACAAGAAATTTCAAGAGAGTTACAGAACAAAAGTGAGACTAACAGTAGTGAACACACAGGTTAACTACGGGTGAGTCGGTAGAACCAGGAAGCTTCAGCCGTACTGTAAAATATAATTAATATACCCGGCTCAGATACAAGAGATATTTGACAACCCAATTAAGGCAGGTGTAGCATGTCGAGGACCAATTTTTTTCTCCAGTATGAACCACAATTATGGATATGACTCTCATCCCTGAACGACATCCTATCCCCATTAACATAACGATGTGAGTGGCACCAGATTTCGGTAAAAGGCTTTGAAAATACCCAGAACGTCTATATATTCCACTTTATCTAAACGCAACCAAACTATTCACCAATAAGGCTTATTCATATGAAGCAGAAGTAGACCGTGGCAGAAAAACGAAGATATTATGAGACTAAAGGCAGTGAGTGATGGAGAGAAGATTTATAAACAGAAAATTGTTCTATGTTTCACTAATAATAATGAAAGCTGGCATTAGTAATGCCCGCTAATTATGTTGTGTTTGGGTGTAATTCTTGGTTCAAACGAGAGGGGAATATACACTTCCATACACGTCCTAAAGATGAAGAACTAAGATACAGTGAATTAACCTCTACAACAGAAGACAACATTAATACTGCTAATGCTCAGATATGATCGGTGGGCATTGAACAGTTGCCAGAGGCGGACAGAAACTGCAGTTCATTGTAAAAGTAGTTTGATAACTATTGATTATGAATTTTATATATTTTTCACAAATTTACCATACATTTAACACTAGAGATTCCGTAAATAATGTCAGAAGTAAATAAATCTCTGTGCCCTGGTAGTGTTGTGTAATGAATTGGAAAATCTATCAGATTCTGGTGATAAGTTTTCAGGGCACTCCCCTTTTTCCTCTCCCCTTTTCCCCACTCCCTCTCCTCCTCTCATTAAGAACATAACAATGGAGGAAACATTCATCGGGTCTAATGGCCCATACTAGGCTGCCCCGTTTACACCCAACCCATATCGCTCACGTGTCATGTGAGGTTATAAGAACTAGTCTGCAATAGGCCAGTTGTCATGTGCAGGCAGCTTCTGTCGAGAATTACTACCACTCTCTATCGTCCATGAATCTATCTAGCCTCCCATTAAAACTTTCCAGGGTTCCAGCACTTACTACAAAGTTGCTAAGCTTGTTCCACTCATCTACCACCCCATTTGTAAACCAGTTTCTTAAACCTAAACTTATCCAACTTAAATTCCATGCTACGAGTCCTATCATGCTCGGATATTATAAGAACTTTCTCTATATCTCCTTTTTTTATTCCTTTCATCCACTTAAATACTTCTATCATATCTCCCCCGCACTCTTCGTCTTTCTAGCGAATGCAAGTTTAGTTTCGTTAATCTATCTTGATAGGGAAGGTTTCTAAGTCCCGGAATCATTTTCGTCATTCTTCGCTGCACCGACTCCAGTGAATTGATATTTCTTCTATAATAAGGGCATCAGGACTGAACAGCATAATCGAGGTGCGGCCTGATTAGCGGAAGGTATAAGTGCAATATGACCTCAGCACTCTTGATTACTTACACTTTTAGATATAAAACATAATACTCTGTTTGCCTTATTTCGAACATTAACGCACTGTTTTCTAGGCCGAAGGTCCGGGCTTCCGAGTACCCCTAAGTCTCTTTCACAAGTCGACTTCTCTAGTTTGATGTTGTTAAGGCTGTATACATTATAAGTATTTGTTCTTCCAATATTAAGTACGCTGCACTTGCTGGTGTTGAATTTCATTTGCCATTTTTCTGATCACTCCTGCAGTTTATCTAAATCCTCCTGTAGTTCATTTGCATCCTGCCGGAATTAATCTGCCGCCCTATTTTAGTGTCATCCGCAAAGTTGCTTATGTCACTCTTGATCCCAGTATCTACAGTGTAAATAACGAACAAGAGTGGGACCAGTACTGACCCCTGGGGAACCCCACTTGTTACTCAGCCCCTCTCAGATTTAAAACCATCTACGCTGACCCTCTATGTTCTATCGGTGAGCCATGATCTTATCCAATTTAAAACTGTTCCCTCGATACCATAAGCCTTAACTTTTCTCAGAAGCCTCTGATGTGGTACTGTCAAACACTTTGCTAAAGTCTAAGTAAATAACATCGTAATTTTCGTCATTATCTACTACCTCATAGATTTCCTAAAAAACATCAGCAGATTTGTTAAGACAAGATTTTCCCTTTGTAAATCCATGTTGAGAGTTGGAGATGTTCGGGGTACTTGGTTCTAACTACAGGGGCGAACATAAACACCTGTAGAGTTCTGTAGGTTCTTATTAACGGAAATATACAGGAGTGCGCTTACAAGCGCAGGTAGGTACATTTATCTAAGCGTTTGGTGACATGAAACAGGGACATTGCCACACGCTACTGACTAGAGAAGTAATGTGTATATATAGAGTACATACATGGTATACATACAACATACATAATATACATACAAGAGTCGTATATTAATTTGTTTTTCTCTAAATGCGATCGGATGCTATTTGCTATAATCGATTCAAGAAATTTCCCCATTACTGACGTCAAACTAATCGACCGGTAATTTGACGCTGATGCTCTGTCTCCCTTTTTGAATATGGGTACTACATTTGCCTGTCTCCACAAGTCTAGCACAACTCTCGTGTCTTATGATTTTGTAAATAAATTTACGAGGGCTCCGCTAATTTGTTCCTTACATTCTTTCAAAACTCGAGGATTTTGCCTGCTTTCATTTATTTTTCTTAAGAACATCCTCTTTTCTGATAGTGATATTCTTTAATTTCTCTTCTTCATTTCCCCTAAATATCACTTCCACCTCTGGCGTTTCCTCGTGAATTTCTTCTGTGAAAACTGATAAGGAGTAGCTGTTTAATGATTTGCTTATTTTTTCATTATCATCGATCAACTTCCCCTCTCTCTGACTTTAAAGGCCCTATTTTCTCTTTGACCTTTTTCCTATATACCTGGAAAAATCTCTTGGGATTCGCCTTGGATTCTCTTGCAATCCTGATTTCGTAGTCCCTCTTTGCATTCAGTACATTTTCTTAACATTCCTAGATAGATTGTGTGGTTACTAATAAGATAAATTCAGTCATATAAATTCATGCTCTTTTTTTTTATTCACCTTACCACTTTTCGTGCAACATTTGGAGTGGTGGTAATAATTCACTTTGACATTGACAGTGGAAGAATCAAGTGCAGATATATTGGCTTTGTATGTCCACGATTCCAACAAAAATGAAATGTCTTCCAAAATAAATTAAATTTAAGGTCTTATTATCTTTTCAGTCATCCAGGGAATTTTAGGATTATAAGTTGACCAATGTTTTCCAGTTAGGTTAAGTTAGGTAGGTTAGGTTAACATTTTGATGTAGAACATTAAAATTTTAAAGGAATTATAATTTTTTTCTGTGAATTTCTCCCCAAAAAACATCAAAGTTTTGGAATCACCATAAAAATCTACATGAGAAAAAAAATTGAGTGTGTTGCATATCAAACCAAACATACCTGAGTTTCCATTGGAATTTTTTATTTTTATTTTTTTTAAGACAAAATTATCCACAATATGTAGGTGTTGAAAACTTATAAATATTAACCCTCATAAATAAAGATGTTTCAGAATTCGCAAATTTAGCTAACACAATATTAATGACTATATTTTCACTTACAGGTGGAGATACAGCTGACTATTCACCTTTCACCAATACTGAAGAAATAAATCTTGGTATCATGATTGATGAGGAATTTTCCGGTTCCAGGGAAGATTTTGGAATTTGCTACCTAGCCTAACCTCGGAATTGGTTTCCAGACCCGGAACAGAAAAATTTGGAGACTTTCCATAAAATCCCCAAATTACTCATAGACCAGAAAAAAATACAGTTTCTGGAATTTTCAGAAAATATACCTTAGAGAAATCATAACATATGCCTAAAGTCATTTTTATTTTTTACTTTACACTCTGCATATATACATGGATATTACGTATTTATATATTTGTGAAATTTGTGGATGATTTTTCCTTTAAAATACTTTACTCTTGATCATCCATATATTATAACATACCCTGCATTTAATAAAGGCTATAATCTGACATAAGCTTTATCATTGTATTCTTATCCTTATTATTATTAGTTTATATTAAACATTAAAAAATGCAGGAATAATTTGCAATTAACATTGCAGACTGTATTGAGGATATTTTTAAACAATTTATTTATCATCTTGCTCTATGTTTAACATTATTAGTCTCTGATTAGTTGGTAGAATTTCATGACTGTACCTACTGTATATGGGTTCCATGACATTTGCTCACAAGATGAACCTAAGCTAACCTAACCTAACATGTCTACATTTCCATTATAGTTGAGTATATGCCTTGTAAGCAAATGTCTGTACACTGACTATATGAACTCTTTAGTGAGGATCCATATTTACATGGAATATTTTTCCAAATAAAAGACCATTTAAACAGCAGATACTTTTCTCCAACTGCTGGTTTAGTCCATGTCATTAACCTATTGTATACATTTTTACTCCTGACATTGGGAAAGTGTTCATGTCTTGCTTTCTTTGAAAGGGTATTTATTGCATTACTATAATCAGGTGGAGACAAGTCGGAAACCATATCTCAAGATTTCATATCTTGTAGATACTTGGCCTTTATACTTGTATAATATGAAAGTAAAAAATTTTGGTACAAAGATAATTTCCTGCTTGATAGAAAACTAACAGTTTTGGTCATATTTTTTCAAGATTTTATCCCAATTCATCTGTACAGTGAGTTCATCACTGTCATAGCAACATTATAATACCTAATGCTGTACTTTGTTATATTCTACTGACTTCATCCACAGAACAGGCCATAGTTCTCTTTATTACACTCACCCAACCCCAAGAACGTGACACACGTATTACTTTATTGTTAGATTTAATAAGGATAAACAAAGGAACAGATAATACACTCTATTCCTACATTTTTATGGTTGTCACAGGCTTTATTTACCTATATTCACTGTAAGTGATCGTATTTCATTCCCAGAATATGCTTAGGCTCAAAGAAAATAGGAAAATGAGGTGCACCTTAGCTTGGATTCAAGTTTTTCATGATCGTAAATCGTGTAGCAAGAGTAAACGTTTCGTACCACTGACAACATTTTTGAGGGTGCAAGCATACCAGCCCCCAAGTCTTCCGCCAGTTGGCACACCTGACTACACTACGATGACGAAGGAACAACAAACGACGGTCGGGTACCACCTTGGCCCATTTTGAAAAATCACACAATTTTTACCCCATTGTATTACGACCGCCGGGATCCAGAGCATGGTGTACACCACGGCTGATCTTGCAATTGGCCCTTATTTGTACGGTAAAACTGCAGTTTCGGACAATACGCCCTGTAGTTGAGCATTTTGTTTTATCCAGTGTTTTTTTTTTCGGTGTGATTTAATCTAATTTGACCTTCATTTCCGTCGGAAATTATCCGTTTTAGAGTTATCTCCCCCCCCCCCCCCCCACCCCCTTCCCACCAACAATCTTGGGGGGGGGACACGGGTATTTGAGCTTTTCGGGGGGGGGGGGGGGGAGCCAAAACGAGTGATAACCGATATAAACCACCAACGTTGGCTCGGATTTTCCGATTTTGAGAAGTAAATCAAAATCAAAATTTGAGAATCTGCGCCAATTTTGGCACAGATTGGCTCGGATTTCAATTTTTTTATTAAGTAATGAATTCCCAAGGAAACAAAATCCGAGTGAATCCAAGTAACCTAAACGTAATCTAACCGGGGGGCTCCACCCCCGGACCCCCCCGGTCAGTAATTGTAATCAGAAACGCAGTAATTGCACTGCTTCCTCCTTTGCATGTCCTGTAACGTCCGCAGTACCACAGATGTTAATCTTTTTTAAATTTATACGGCAAATGTCTGTCCGGACATTCGACACACTTGGCAGAACACCGTGAGCACGCAAAAAATAACTAAATCGTCTCTGGAGTGGAATTTAACTATTTAATCCCAATAATTATATTCACAGCCGTCACAAGTGACCTCAACAGTAGCCATAGTGAGTCTCAATATTCAAACTCTGAGGTTTGGTGGTCCATGCCGACGTGCCTTGTTCCAATTCAAATGTGATTGGTGGAAAAAAAATCAGCTATTCATTATTGGTGAAGGCTGGATCACGTAATGTCAGATCACGAAACGGTCCACCTCACTGCCCCCACACCCATAGACTGGTAAAAGTATGAAAAATCGTTATATTCATTTCCGACGCTATTATTCATTTCCGATTGGTTGAAATGGGGTTAGAAATGCTCCAAACAAGGAGATCTAAAGGCTGTGGATGGTTAGAACCATCGGCCGTGTATTGTCCCAAACTACAGTTATACTATTTACACCAGAGTTTCGCATTGACAAACCGTTCCCATTGATCCGGGTGCAAATAGTTAAGCCATAATTTTAACCCCAGATCTCAACACTATTATCGAATATTATAAGAATTTTCCACTGACAAAACTCGGATGCAGATAACAGCTTCACTATCTCTTCAACAAACCGATAGGTTAGGTTAGGTTCTGTACCAGATATCAAAGTATACGATAATGAAGTAGATAATGAACGAGATGATATTAATTTTCACAATTTCATTGTAAACATTAATGATGAAAACAGGAAGTCGGCGCAAATAACTTCTTTTTTTTCTACTATAATTTGAATAGTTACACTCTTCTTTTTCATTTTTCTTTAACGGATTTGGTAACATCTGGTGCAGTATTTGGCACCCGAACTTCACTATGACACCTCGGGTACAGTTAACAGTTTCACT
The DNA here is from genome assembly GCA_958450375.1 of Homarus gammarus. Classification (NCBI taxonomy): domain Eukaryota; kingdom Metazoa; phylum Arthropoda; class Malacostraca; order Decapoda; family Nephropidae; genus Homarus; species Homarus gammarus. The sequence continues at coordinate 31,967 of CAUDMG010001349.1, read as the reverse complement.
ATCTGCACCCGACATCCTTGATGACGAGGTTCCGGTGCAAATAACCATTTCGTTATTTTCACCTGAAAGTGCCAATACCTACGGCCTTTTAATAATACCATAGTATTAATGATGATTAATGAACCAAACTAACCTCACCGAAAATATTTATCTTATATTTTAAAGTGAAAACAAAACTTAGTGACACAAACCGTTACCCACATCTACACATGGCAGGCAGCAGAAGCTTGGCCTTGTCCTCCCCACACACCCATTATTGTTTTCTTTTCACGAGGTAAGAAACCTTATATCGTCTTTGAGAAAATGTCCTAAGTTAGTGCTAAAGGCTCTTCCACGTCGCTATGTATTACCAATAAAACTCTAAGGATACCATGATGCAGCCTAAACTAAAACACACCCTTTACTATCGTTATAATAATCACCATCAAAGATATACACAATCAACCGACTTTAGAATGTTATATTTTTTGTCAAGTTTGAATATTATTTACGTGTTTATAATGTATACAGTCCGTCGAACTTACTTTAAGTCACAACAAACAACAACTGTATCTTACCTGACTCCTCAAGGCAGCGGTCACCGTGTCCGGCCAATTTCCTTCATCGTTCCACCTCTTAATAAACACTTCACCATTTCTAGCTAACGTTTCCCAGGTGTTCTTCTGTGTGTGATCACAGTCATGGAAATTCATATCACGAACCACTGAATTAATTTGCCAATGCCATTAATAAAACCACAGACAGCGGTGAGCATCCGTAAAGGTGTAGCGACTCGCGCGGTACTGGCTAATGACTACTGAAAAATGCCTTCCCTTGGGTCAAGGGAATAATGTTAAAATACAACCACGAACTAGACTCCTTGACCACCCATTTTTCTGGTGATACAAACCAACCAAAATTAACTTAACTTTTCCAAAATACTTTTCTAAAATTTCCTGAAGATCATTACATGACGTTGTGTTATGTTACACCTATCGTCAAATAATCTGCCTTGAGAAACATTATGATCAGCCTCCTTGGTTGTGATAATATCTTAACATTGCTGATATTGCTACGCTTCGAAAGTTCTTTGATCCTATAGTTCAGTTTGTTGGAAAAGAATGATCATAAATTCGAAAATCATAGACAGACGTCGTTTCTTGTTTAGGTTAGGTTAGGTTAGGTTAGGTTAGTGTTAACAAATGACAACCCTGTTGGGGTTTTGTCATGGAACCCTTTTAAACTGCTTGCCGCGGACAATAAAATGGTGCCACTACTTGCCTATAAGGTGGATAACTCCTTCAACAAAAACACCTCTGAGTTGGTGGCAGACTCAGACCTAAAAGTGGGTCCCTTGTATCCCACTGCAGTTTTTAATTCAGAGAACTGATGTTTGGTAACTGCCTTGTCGTGGTGAGGAGCTTCAGTTCTCTCGATCTAGTAATCACTGTTGGTGGGTGTTTGTTGACACTGGTAGGACCACCATGGCGAACTGGTTGCTGGTGAGGTTCTTAAGTGGAATTTATTTTTACACAAGAGACAGTGAACGACTCAAAATTATGAAGTCTGTCTCTGAGTCACCTGTTTCGTGCGGTTTAGATATATCAGAAACACCACCATACAAAACTACCACGAAAAGTCTGAATGAATAACGTTGAAATCTATATCATCCTTACCTACAAGATCCTCAAGTGTAGATGTCAAATATTGCCAGTAGTGTCAAGAGCATTTTCTCCACAACTGTACGGAATATTGAGAAGCTTTTGCGTTAGTGAGAGCTAAAAGCTTGGAGAGACCAGTAAGTTGTCTCGGGTCGTTTCCTTCAACTGGTAAGGAGGTGAGGGCGAGAGGGCAAGACTGGTCAGTGGTCAACTAAATCGTGGACCAGTCTTGCCATACTTGTGACACTGATCGTATTTCTTTAATCTTTTCGTTCCATTTGCGACCACATGTTTACGACCTCACGATTGTCTGAACTTCTGTTCGACTTTTGGAAACTACGACTACTTGTACACATGTGTCAGAGTTCTCAGTTAAGACTTGGACAACACAATGTTCTGTGGTAAAGAGTACCAAGTATCTTCGTTATAAACAGGTAAAAATATAAGATATGATAAAGTAAAGCATCGACAAGCTACATGTTTTGTCTATTATGATAGTCATCAGGTACGAGTCGATAAATGAGACGTCCAGATATTACCAGGTGCTATCACAGAAACCCTCCAACAACTTGGTGTGTTAAGTGAGGTGCTGTTTGGTTAGGTATATGTATATATATGTGTGTGTGTGTAAACAAGTTGCTGGTCCAGTCCAGTATACTGTACGTGTCAGAAAACAGAGGAGGACAAGTGATCTCGGGCCCTTCGTGCCCGGTGAATGTTTGAACGCTTGTGCTTGGCTAGCGTACAGCGAATGAGGGTGCGGCAAGTCTGTAGACTTGCATGGTTAATTCGGGTGCGCCAAGTCCGTAGACTTGCATCGTTTTCCATCGTAAATAAAATTGTTAATTAATGCCTTCCTAAAGAAATCATCGACATGGGACCAGGTTTGTTCTATTCTACGCATTTTTTGCAATTTTTCCACCAAGTTTGATGAAAAAATATTGTGCCGTTTCCGCTACCCAGAAGATATACACACGGCAAGTCCTATAGTATCTTAGACAAGTGATTGTGGGCCCTTCGTGCCCAGTGGCGAGTCCGGTGGTACAGTTTACAGAGGGGTGAAAGTTCGAACTCTCGTGCTTGGCTAGCGTACAGCGACATCGTTTTCCAGATGGTCGTGGTTGTTATAATTATGTTCGTGGTTGTTATAATCATGGTCTTGGTTGTTACAATCATGGTCGTGGTTGTTATAATCATAGTCGTGGTTATGATCATAGTCGTGGATGTTATAATCATGGTCGTGGTTGTTATATTCATGGTCGTGCTTGTTATAATTATATTCGTGGTTGTTATAATCATGGTCGTGGTTGATATAATCATGGTCGTGATTGTTATAATCATGGTCGTGCTTGTTATAATCATAGTCGTGGTTGTTATAATCATAGTCGTGGTTGTTATAATTATGGTCGCAGTTGTTATAATCATGGTCGTTGTTATAATCATATTCGTGATTGTTATAATTATGGTCGTGGTTGTCATAATCATGGTTCGTGGTTGTTATAGTCATGGTCGTGGTTGTTATAATCATGGTCCTGGTTATTAGGTACTGTAAGTATCTAGTATACTATAGGAAGGAATAGAATAAAAGTTAGAATAATTAGTTAAAGAAATATTCGCCATAAGGAGAGGGTAAAATCATATAAAAAAAATTATTATGAATCACCGATGATCATTCCGAGATAAATTATATTATGAAGAGAAGTGACCTTGATTCTGGATAGATTAGTCACCATCCGCTTAAGTCATCACCTGTGTTAAGTCATCATAGTCGTCATGTGCGTTAGTCAGTTTTAGGCCCATCTCACACGACTGAGCGACCATCGATGTTCTTTCCGCGCGAGGGTGTTACTTTTTAATGCATATTATTATTTACGCTGATGTATGTAAGACCAGCTACCCTCACTGATGCAGCTATGGTCAATTTGGTGTTATACTTGTTTATAAATAACTTCTAATCTGTCTCAAGTCTGTTCTTCCTGTCTATTATCATCCCAACTGCCTGTGGGGGAGTTGATCCTGTAGGTGCAGCAGCAGCAACAGGTGGTGGTGATGGACTGTGGGGGAGTTGATCCTGTAGGTGCAGCAACAGCAGGTGGTGGTGGTGGACTGTGGGGGAGTTGATCCTGTAGGTGCAGCAGCAACAGCAGCAAGTGGTGGTAGTGGACTGTGGGGGAGGTGATCCTGTAGGTGCAGCAGCAACAGCACGTGGTGGTGGTGGCCTGTGGGGGAGTTGATCCTGTAGGTGCAGCAGCAGGTGGTGGTAGTGGGCGTGGGGGAGTTGATTGTGTAGGTGCAGCAGCAGCAGGTGGTGGTGGTGGACTGTGGGAGAGTTGATTCTGTAGGTGCACCAGTAAGTGGTGGTGGTGCACTGTGGGGGGAGTTGATCCTGTAGGTGCAGCAACAGCAGCAAGTGGTGGTGGTGGACTGTGGGGGAGTTGATACTGTAGGTGCAGCAGCAGTAGCAACAACAGCAGAAGCGGCAGCAGCAACAGCAGTAGGTGGTGGTAGTGGACTGTGGGGGGAGTTGATCATGTAGGTGCAGCAGCAGCAGCAGGTGGTTGTGGTGGCGGCCTGTGGGGGAGTTGATCCTGTAGGTGCAGCAGCAGCAGCAGGTGGTTGTGGTGGCGGCCTGTGGGGGAGTTGATCCTGTAGGTGGAGCAGCAGCAGCAGGTGGTGGTGGTGGCCTGTGGGGGAGTTGATCCTGTAGGTGCAGCAGCAAGTGGTGGTGGTGGCCTGTGGGGGAATTGATCCTGTAGCTGCATCAGCAGCAGGTGGTTGTGGTGGCCTGTGGGGGAGTTCATACTGCAGTTCCAGCAGCAGCAGCAGGTGGTGGGAGTGGGCTATGGGGGAGTTAATTCTGTAGGTGCAGCAGGTGGTGGCAGTGGACTATGGGGGAGGTGATCCTGTAGGTGCAGCAGGAGAAGGTGATGGTGGTGGACTGTGGGGGAGTTGATCCTGTAGGAGCAGCAGCAGCAGCAGGTGGTGGTGGCCTGTGTGGGAATTGATCCTGTAGGTGCAGCAGCAGCAGCAACAGCAGGTGGTGGTGGTGGCCTGTGAGGGAGGTGATCCTGTAGGTGCAGTGGCAGCAGCAGCAGGTGGTGGTGGTGGTGGACTGTGGGGAAGGGGATCCTGCAGGAGCAGCGGCAGGTGGTGGTGGACTGTGGCGGAGTTCATCCTGTACGTGCAGCAGCAGCAGGTGGTGGTGGTGGACTGTGGGAGAGTTGATTCTGTAGGTGCACCAGTAAGTGGTGGTGGTGCACTGTGGGGGGAGTTGATCCTGTAGGTGCAGCAACAGCAGCAAGTGGTGGTGGTGGACTGTGGGGGAGTTGATACTGTAGGTGCAGCAGCAGTAGCAACAACAGCAGAAGCGGCAGCAGCAACAGCAGTAGGTGGTGGTAGTGGACTGTGGGGGGAGTTGATCATGTAGGTGCAGCAGCAGCAGCAGGTGGTTGTGGTGGCGGCCTGTGGGGGAGTTGATCCTGTAGGTGCAGCAGCAGCAGCAGGTGGTTGTGGTGGCGGCCTGTGGGGGAGTTGATCCTGTAGGTGGAGCAGCAGCAGCAGGTGGTGGTGGTGGCCTGTGGGGGAGTTGATCCTGTAGGTGCAGCAGCAAGTGGTGGTGGTGGCCTGTGGGGGAATTGATCCTGTAGCTGCATCAGCAGCAGGTGGTTGTGGTGGCCTGTGGGGGAGTTCATACTGCAGTTCCAGCAGCAGCAGCAGGTGGTGGGAGTGGGCTATGGGGGAGTTAATTCTGTAGGTGCAGCAGGTGGTGGCAGTGGACTATGGGGGAGGTGATCCTGTAGGTGCAGCAGGAGAAGGTGATGGTGGTGGACTGTGGGGGAGTTGATCCTGTAGGAGCAGCAGCAGCAGCAGGTGGTGGTGGCCTGTGTGGGAATTGATCCTGTAGGTGCAGCAGCAGCAGCAACAGCAGGTGGTGGTGGTGGCCTGTGAGGGAGGTGATCCTGTAGGTGCAGTGGCAGCAGCAGCAGGTGGTGGTGGTGGTGGACTGTGGGGAAGGGGATCCTGCAGGAGCAGCGGCAGGTGGTGGTGGACTGTGGCGGAGTTCATCCTGTACGTGCAGCAGCAGCAGGTGGTGGTGGTGGACTGTGGGAGAGTTGATTCTGTAGGTGCAGCAGCAGGAGGTGGTGGTGGACTGTGGGGAAGTTGATCCTGTAGGTGCAGCGGCAGCAGGTGGTGGTAGTGGACTATGGGGGAGGTGATCCTGGAGGTGCAGCAGCAGCAGGTGGTGGTGGCCTATGGGGGAGTTGATCCTGTAGGTGCAGCAGCAGGTGGTGGTGGTGGACTATGGGGGAGGTGATCCTGTAGGTGCAGCAGCAGGTGGTGGTGGTGAACTATATGGGAGGTGATCCTATAGGTGCAGCAGCAGCAGCAGCAGGTGGTGGTGGTGCACTGTGGGGGGAGTTGATCCTGTAGGTGCAGCAACAGCAGCAAGTGGTGGTGGTGGACTGTGGGGGGGTTGATACTGTAGGTGCAGCGGCAGCAGCAACAACAGCAGTGATCCTGGGGGTGCAGCAGCAGCAGGTGGTGGTGGTGGTGGCCTATGGGGGAGTTGATCCTGTAGGTGCAGCAGCAGGTGGTGGTGATGGACTATGGGGGAGGTGATCCTGTAGGTGCAGCAGCAGGTGGTGGTGGTGAACTATATAGGAGGTGATCCTATAGGTGCAGCAGCAGCAGCAGCAGCAGCAGCAGGTGGTGGTGGTGCACTGTGGGGGGAGTAGATCCTGTAGGTGCAGCAACAGCAGCAAGTGGTGGTGGTGGACTGTGGGGGGGTTGATACTGTAGGTGCAGCGGCAGCAGCAGCAACAACAGCAGCGGCAGCAGCAACAGCAGCAGGTGGTGATAGTGGACTGTGGGAGAGTTGATCCTGTAGGTGCAGCAGCAAGTGGTGGTGGTGGCCGGTGGGGGAATTGATCCTGTAGCTGCAGCATCAGCAGCAGGTGGTTGTGGTGGCGGCCTGTGGAGGAGTTGATCCTGTAGGTGGAGCAGCAGCAGAAGGTGGTGGTGGTGGCATGTGGGGGAGTTGATCCTGTAGGTGTAGCAGCAAGTGGTGGTGGTGGCCTGTGGGGGAATTGATCCTGTAGCTGCAGCATCAGCAGCAGGTGGTTGTAGTGGCCTGTGGGGGAGTTGATCCTGCAGTTGCAGCAGCAGCAGCAGGTGGTGGTATTGGGCTGTGGGGGAGTTAATTCTGTAGGTGCAGCAGGTGGTGGCAGTGGACTATGGGGGAGGTGATCCTGTAGGTGCAGCAGCAGCAGCAGGAACAGCAGGTGGTGGTGGTAGCCTGTGAGGGAGGTGATCCTGTGGGTGCAGTGGCAGCAACAGCAGGTGGTGGTGGTGGACTGTGGGGAAGGGGATCCTGTAGGAGCAGCGGCAGGTGGTGGTGGACTGTGGCGGAGTTGATCCTGTAGGTGCAGCAGCAGCAGGTGGTGGTGGTGGACTGTGGGAGAGTTGATTCTGTAGGTGCAGCAGCAGGAGGCGGTGGTGGTGGACTGTGGGGGAGTTGATTCTGTAGGTGCAGCAGCAGCAGCAGCAGGTGGTGGACTGGGGTTGAGGTGATCCTCTAGGTGCAGCAGCAGCAGCTGGTGGTGGACTATGGGGGAGGTGATCCTGTAGGTGCAGCAGCAGCAGGTGGTGGTGGTGGACTATGGGGGAGGTGATCCTGTAGGTGCAGCAGCAGCAGCTGGTGGTGGACTATGGGGGAGGTGATCCTGTAGGTGCAGCAGCAGGTGGTGGTGGTGGACTATGGGGGAGGTGATCCTGTAGGTGCAGCAGCAGCAGCTGGTGGTGGACTATGGGGGAGGTGATCCTCTAGGTGCAGCAGCAGCAGCTGGTGGTGGACTATGGGGGAGGTGATCCTGTAGGTGCAGCAGCAGGTGGTGGTGGTGGACTATGGGGGAGGTGATCCTCTAGGTGCAGCAGCAGCAGCTGGTGGTGGACTATGGGGGAGGTGATCCTCTAGGTGCAGCAGCAGCAGGTGGTGGTGGTGGACTATGGGGGAGGTGATCCTGTAGGTGCAGCAGCAGCAGCTGGTGGTGGACTATGGGGGAGGTGATCCTGTAGGTGCAGCAGCAGGTGGTGGTGGTGGACTATGGGGGAGGTGATCCTGTAGGTGCAGCAGCAGCAGCTGGTGGTGGACTATGGGGGAGGTGATCCTCTAGGTGCAGCAGCAGCAGCTGGTGGTGGACTATGGGGGAGGTGATCCTCTAGGTGCAGCAGCAGGTGGTGGTGGTGGACTATGGGGGAGGTGATCCTGTAGGTGCAGCAGCAGCAGCTGGTGGTGGACTATGGGGGAGGTGATCCTCTAGGTGCAGCAGCAGCAGCTGGTGGTGGACTATGGGGGAGGTGATCCTGTAGGTGCAGCAGCAGGTGGTGGTGGTGGACTATGGGGGAGGTGATCCTCTAGGTGCAGCAGCAGCAGCTGGTGGTGGACTATGGGGGAGGTGATCCTCTAGGTGCAGCAGCAGCAGCTGGTGGTGGACTATGGGGGAGGTGATCCTGTAGGTGCAGCAGCAGCAGGTGGTGGTGGTGGACTATGGGGGAGGTGATCCTGTAGGTGCAGCAGCAGCAGCTAGTGGTGGACTGTGGGGGAGGTGATCCTGTAGGTGCAGCAGCAGCAGGTGGTGGTGGTGGTGGACTATGGGGGAGGTGATCCTGTAGGTGCAGCAGCAGCAGCTGGTGGTGGACTATGGGGGAGGTGATCCTGTAGGTGCAGCAGCAGGTGGTGGTGGTGGACTATGGGGGAGGTGATCCTGTAGGTGCAGCAGCAGCAGCTGGTGGTGGACTATGGGGGAGGTGATCCTGTAGGTGCAGCAGCAGGTGGTGGTGGTGGACTATGGGGGAGGTGATCCTGTAGGTGCAGCAGCAGGTGGTGGTGGTGGACTATGGGGGAGGTGATCCTGTAGGTGCAGCAGCAGCAGCTGGTGGTGGACTATGGGGGAGGTGATCCTCTAGGTGCAGCAGCAGCAGCTGGTGGTGGACTATGGGGGAGGTGATCCTCTAGGTGCAGCAGCAGGTGGTGGTGGTGGACTATGGGGGAGGTGATCCTGTAGGTGCAGCAGCAGCAGCTGGTGGTGGACTATGGGGGAGGTGATCCTCTAGGTGCAGCAGCAGCAGCTGGTGGTGGACTATGGGGGAGGTGATCCTGTAGGTGCAGCAGCAGGTGGTGGTGGTGGACTATGGGGGAGGTGATCCTCTAGGTGCAGCAGCAGCAGCTGGTGGTGGACTATGGGGGAGGTGATCCTGTAGGTGCAGCAGCAGCAGGTGGTGGTGGTGGACTATGGGGGAGGTGATCCTGTAGGTGCAGCAGCAGCAGCTGGTGGTGGACTATGGGGGAGGTGATCCTGTAGGTGCAGCAGCAGGTGGTGGTGGTGGACTATGGGGGAGGTGATCCTGTAGGTGCAGCAGCAGCAGCTGGTGGTGGACTATGGGGGAGGTGATCCTCTAGGTACAGCAGCAGCAGCTGGTGGTGGACTATGGGGGAGGTGATCCTCTAGGTGCAGCAGCAGGTGGTGGTGGTGGACTATGGGGGAGGTGATCCTGTAGGTGCAGCAGCAGCAGCTGGTGGTGGACTATGGGGGAGGTGATCCTCTAGGTGCAGCAGCAGCAGCTGGTGGTGGACTATGGGGGAGGTGATCCTGTAGGTGCAGCAGCAGGTGGTGGTGGTGGACTATGGGGGAGGTGATCCTCTAGGTGCAGCAGCAGCAGCTGGTGGTGGACTATGGGGGAGGTGATCCTCTAGGTGCAGCAGCAGCAGCTGGTGGTGGACTATGGGGGAGGTGATCCTGTAGGTGCAGCAGCAGCAGGTGGTGGTGGTGGACTATGGGGGAGGTGATCCTGTAGGTGCAGCAGCAGCAGCTAGTGGTGGACTGTGGGGAGGTGATCCTGTAGGTGCAGCAGCAGCAGGTGGTGGTGGTGGTGGACTGTGGGGGAGGTGATCCTGTAGGTGCAGCAGCAGCAGCTGGTGGTGGACTATGGGGGAGTTGATCCTGTAGGTGCAGCAGCAGGTGGTGGTGGTGGACTATGGGGGAGGTGATCCTGTAGGTGCAGCAGCAGCAGCTGGTGGTGGACTATGGGGGAGGTGATCCTCTAGGTGCAGCAGCAGCAGCTGGTGGTGGACTATGGGGGAGGTGATCCTCTAGGTGCAGCAGCAGCAGCTGGTGGTGGACTATGGGGGAGGTGATCCTGTAGGTGCAGCAGCAGCAGGTGGTGGTGGTGGACTGTGGGGGAGGTGATCCTGTAGGTGCAGCAGCAGAAGAGTGGTGGTGGACTATGGGGGAGGTGATCCTGTAAGTGCAGCAGCAGAAGAGTGGTGGTGGTGACTGTGGGGGACTTGATCCTGTAGGTGCAGCAGGTGGTGGTGATGAACTGTGGGGGAGTTGATCCTGTATGAGCAGCAACAGCAGGTGGTGGTGGTGGACTGTGGTGGATGTAATCCTGTAGGTGCAGCAGCAGGTGATGGTGGTGGACTGTGGGGCAGTTGATTCTGTAGGTGCAGCAGCAGCAGGTGGTGATGGTGGACTGGTCAGGGAGGGGATCCTGTAGGCACAGTGGCAGCAGCAGGTGGTATTGGTTGACTGTTGGGGAGGTGATCCTGTAGGTGCAGCAGCAGCAGCAGCAGGTGGTGGTGGTGGACTGTGGGGGAGGTGATCCTGTAGGTGCAGTGGCAGCAGCAGGTGGTGGTGGTGGACTGTGGTGGAGTTGGTCCTGTAGGTGCAGCAGGTGGTGAAGGACTGTGGGGGAGTTGATCCTGTAGGAGCAGCAGGTGGTGGTGGTGGACTGTGGGTGAGTTGATCCTGTAGGTGCAGCAGCAGCAGTAGCATCAGCAGCAGCAACAACAACAACAAGAGCAGCAGCAGGTGGTGGCAGTGTACTGTGGGGGAGTTGATCCTGTAGGTGCAGCAGCAGCAGCAGGTGATGATGGTGAACTGTGGGGGAGTTGATCCTGTAGGTGCAGCAGCAACAGCAGGTGGTGGTGGACTGTGGTGGAGTTGATCCTGTAGGTGTAGCAGCTGAAAGCAAAAGCAACATAAGCAGGAGCAGCAGGTGGTGGTAGTGGACTGTGGGGTAGTTGATCCTGTAGATGCAGCAGCAGCAGGTGGTGGTAGTGGACTGTGAGGGAGTTGATCCTGTAGGTGCAGCAGCAGGAGCAGGTGGTAGTAGTGGACTGTGGGGGAGTTGATCCTGTAGATGCAGCAGCAACAACAGCAGCAGCAGCAGCAGCAGCAGCAGCAGCAGCAGCAGGTGGTGGTGGCGGCGGCTTGTGTGGGAGTTGATCTTTTAGGTGCAGAAGCAGGTGGTGGTGGTGGCCTGTGGGGAGAGTTGATCCTGTAGCTGCAGCATCAGCAACATGTGGTGGTGGTTGACTGTGGTGGAGTTGATCCTGTAGGTGCAGCAGGAGCAGAAGTAGCAGGTGCTGGTAGTGGGCTGTGGGGGCGTTGATCTTGTATATGCAGCAGCAGTAGGTGGAGGTAGTGGACTGTGAGTGAGTTGATCCTGTATTTACAATGGCAGCAGGTGGTGATGGTAGACTGTGGGGGAGGTGAACTTGTAGGTACAGCCGCAGCTGCAGGTGGTGGTAGTGGACTGTGGGGGAGGTGATCCTGTAGGTGCAGCATCAGCAGCAGGTGGTGGTGGACTGTGGGGGAGGTGATCCTGTAGGTGCAGTGGCAGCAGCAGGTGGTGGTGGTGGACTGTGGGGGAGGTGATCCTGTAGGTGCAGCAGCAGGTGGTGGTGGACTGTGGGGTAGTTGATCCTGTAGGTGTAGCTGCAGAGTGGTGGTAGACTGTGGGGGAGTTGATTCCTTAGGTGCAGCAGCAACAACAGCAGGAGCAACATGTGATGGTGGTAGTGGACTGTGGGGGAGTTGATCCTGTAGGTGCGGCAGCAGCAGCAGGTGGTGGTGGTGGACTGTGGTGGAGTTGATCCTGTAGGTGCAGCAGCAGCAGCAACAGCAACAACAACAACAGCAAAAACAACAACAACAACAACAACAACAACATAAGCAGCAGCAGCAGGAGGTGGTGGTAGTAGACTGTGGGGGAGTTGATCCTGTAGATGCAGCCGCAGCAGGTGATGGTAGTGGACTGTGAAGGAGTTGATCCTGTAGGTGCAGCAGCAGCAGGTGGTGGTAGTGTACTGTGGGGGAGTTGATCCTGTAGGTGCATCAGCAGGGGGTGGTGGACTGTGGGGTAGTTGATCCTGTAGGTGCAGCTGCAGAGTGGTGGTGGACTGTGGGAAAGTTGATGCCTTAGGTGTCGCGGCAACAGCAACAATAGCAGCAGCAGCAGCAGCAGCAGGAGATGGTGGTAGTGGACTGTGGGGGAGTTGATCCTGTAGGTGCAGCAGCAGGTGGTGACGGTGGACTGTGGGGGAGTTGATCCTGTAGGTGCACCAGTAGCACCAACAACAACAAGGACAGCAGCAGGTGGTGGTGTGTTCTGTGGGGGAGTTGATCCTGTAGGTGCAGCAGTAGCAGGTGGTGGTAGTATACTGTGGGGGAGTTGATCCTGTAGGTGCAGCAGCAACAGGTGGTGGTAGTGTACTGTGGGGGAGTTGATCCTGTAGGTGCACCAGCAGCAGGTGGTGGTAGTGTACTGTGGTGGAGTTGATCCTGTAGGTGCACCAGCAGCAGGTGGTGGTGGTGGTGGACTGTGGTGGAGTTGATCCTGTAGGTGCAGCAGCAGCAGCAACAGCAACAACAACAACAGCAAAAACAACAACAACAACAACAACAACAACAACATAAGCAGCAGCAGCAGGAGGTGGTGGTAGTAGACTGTGGGGGAGTTGATCCTGTAGATGCAGCCGCAGCAGGTGATGGTAGTGGACTGTGAAGGAGTTGATCCTGTAGGTGCAGCAGCAGCAGGTGGTGGTAGTGTACTGTGGGGGAGTTGATCCTGTAGGTGCATCAGCAGGGGGTGGTGGACTGTGGGGTAGTTGATCCTGTAGGTGCAGCTGCAGAGTGGTGGTGGACTGTGGGAAAGTTGATGCCTTAGGTGTCGCGGCAACAGCAACAATAGCAGCAGCAGCAGCAGCAGCAGGTGATGGTGGTAGTGGTCTGTGGGGGAGTTGATCCTGTAGGTGCAGCAGCAGGTGGTGACGGTGGACTGTGGGGGAGTTGATCCTGTAGGTGCACCAGTAGCACCAACAACAACAAGGACAGCAGCAGGTGGTGGTGTGTTCTGTGGGGGAGTTGATCCTGTAGGTGCAGCAGTAGCAGGTGGTGGTAGTATACTGTGGGGGAGTTGATCCTGTAGGTGCAGCAGCAGCAGGTGGTGGTAGTGTACTGTGGGGGAGTTGATCCTGTAGGTGCACCAGCAGCAGGTGGTGGTAGTGTACTGTGGTGGAGTTGATCCTGTAGGTGCACCAGCAGCAGGTGGTGGTGGTGGTCTGGGGGGAGGTGATCCTGTAGGTGCAACAGCAGCAGGTGGTGGTGGTGGACTATGGGGGAGGTGATCCTGTAGGTGGAGCAGCAGCAGTAAGTGGTGGTAGTGGGCTGTGGGGGAGTTAATCCTCTAGGTGCAACAGGTGGTGGCAGTGGACTATGGGGGAGGTGATCCTGTTGGTGCAGCAGGAGCAGGTGATGGTGGTGGACTGTGGGGGAGTTGATCCTGTAGGTGCAGCACAGCAGCATGTGGTGGTGGTGGCGGCCTGTACGGGAATTGATCCTGTAGGTGCAGCAGCAGCAACAGCAGGTGGTGGCCTGTGAGGTTAGGTGATCCTGTAGGTGCAGTGGCAGAAGTAGGAGCAGAGGCAGGTGGTGGTGGAATGTGGGGTTGTTGATCCTGTAGATGTAGCAGCAGCATGGGATGGTAGTGGACTGTGGGGGAGTTGATCCTGTAGGTGCAGCAGCAGGAGCAGGTGGTTGTAGTGGACTTTGGGGGAGTTGATCCTGTAGGTGGACCAGCAGCAGCAGCAGCAGCAGCAGCAGCAGCAGCAGCAGCAGGTGGTGGTGGCGGCTGCCTGTGGGGGAGTTGATCCTGTAGGTGCAGAAGCAGGTGGTGGTGGTGGCCTGTGGGGGGAGTTGATCCTGTAGCTGCAGCATCAGCAACAGGTGGTGGTGGTTGACTGTGGTGGAGTTGATCCTGTAGGTGCAGCAGGAGCAGCAGTAGCAGATGCTGGTAGTGGGCTGTGGGGGAGTTGATCCTGTATTTGCAATGGCAGCAGGTGGAGATGGTGGACTGTGGGGGAGTTGATCCTGTAGGTGCAGCAGCAGGTGGTGGTAGTGTACTGTGGGGGAGTTGATCCTGTAGGTGCACCAGCTGCAGGTGGTGGTAGTGTACTGTGAGGGAGTTGATCCTGTAGGTGCACCAGCTGCAGGTGGTGGTAGTGTACTGTGGGGGAGTTGATCCTCTAGGTGCACCAGCAGCACCAACAGCAACAAGGACAGCAGCAGGTGGTGGTGTGTACTGTGGGGGAGTTGATCTTGTAGGTGCAGCAGCAGGTGGTGGTAGTGTACTGTGGGGGAGTTGATCCTGTAGGTGCAGCAGCAGGTGGTGGTAGTGGACTGTGGGGGAGTTGATCCTGTAGGAGCAGCGACAGGTGGTGGTGGACTGCGGCGGAGTTGATCCTGTAGGTGCAGCAGCTGCAGATGGTGGTGGTGGATTTTGGGAGAGTTGATTCTGTAGGTGCAGGAGCAGGAGGTGGTGGACTGTGGGGGAGTTGATTCTGTAGGTGCAGCAGCAGCAGGTGGTGGTGGTGGTGGTCTGGGGGGAGGTGATCCTGTAGGTGCAACAGCAGCAGGTGGTGGTGGTGGACTATGGGGGAGGTGATCCTGTAGGTGGAGCAGCAGCAGTAAGTGGTGGTAGTGGGCTGTGGGGGAGTTAATCCTCTAGGTGCAACAGGTGGTGACAGTGGACTATGGGGGAGGTGATCCTGTAGGTGCAGCAGGAGCAGGTGATGGTGGTGGACTGTGGGGGAGTTGATCCTGTAGGTGCAGCAGCAGCAGCATGTGGTGGTGGTGGCGGCCTGTAGGGGAATTGATCCTGTAGGTGCAGCAACAGCAGGTGGTGGCCTGTGAGGTTAGTTGATCCTGTAGGTGCAGTGGCAGCAGTAGGAGCAGAGGCAGGTGGTGGTGGAATGTGGGGTAGGTGATCCTGTAGATGTAGCAGCAGCAGGTGATGGTAGTGGACTGTGGGGTAGTTGATCCTGTAGGTGCAGCAGCAGGAGCAGGTGGTTGTAGTGGACTTTGGGGGAGTTGATCCTGAAGGTGGAGCAGCATCAGCAGCAGCAGCAGCAGCAGCAGCAGCAGCAGGTGGTGGTGGCGGCTGCCTGTGGGGGAGTTGATCCTGTAGGTGCAGAAGCAGATGGTTTTGGTGGCCTGTGGGGGGAGTTGATCCTGTAGCTGCAGCATCAGCAACATGTGGTGGTGGTTGACTGTGGTGGAGTTGATCCTGTTAGTGCAGCAGGAGTAGCAGTAGCAGATGCTGGTAGTGGGCTGTGGGGGAGTTGATCCTGTATTTGCGATGGCAGCAGGTGGTGATGGTGGACTGTGGGGGAGGTGATCTTGTAGGTACAGCCGCAGCAGCAGGTGGTGGTGGACTGTGGGGGAGGTGATCTTGTATTTGCAGCAGCAGTAGGTGGTGGTAGTGGACTGTGAGTGAGATGATCCTGTATTTGCAATGGCAGCAGGTGGAGATGGTGGACTGTGGGGGAGGTGAACTTGTAGGTACAGCCGCAGCTGCAGGTGGTGGTAGTGTACTGTGGGGGAGTTGATCCTGTAGGTGCACCAGCAGCACCAACAACAACAAGGACGTGCCCCGAAGGCGCTCCCGGTTTTAGCAGCCAGGCCGAGTCTGTTTGGCCCCGCCCGCTCCCCCTGCTATACCCCTACCAGCCTTACTACACCAGGATCGATTCAACAAAACATTCTAGTGATTAGTGAACGATTGATTACGGAGCAGTGCAATAAGTGATTACCATACAGTGCTCGATAGTGCACCCCAAGGAAAAGTCAGACAGTGGGCACTTTATCGGTCACCTTTAAAGTGCCAGTGACAAGGACCACCGCGGTGTTTACATCTATCGTGAAAACTGTGTCGGCGACCCCAAGCACCAGGGACAAAGACCCACGGTCTTTACGACTGACAAATATTAACAGATGTCTACCAGTGTCAGTGTCCCTCAAAGTGCCGTCAGTGACAAACACTTCCGTCCGCCCACAACAGATTTCAACAGATGGCCACCAATCACTTACTCCCGACGCACTCTGTACCATCTAAAGCGTGGGAACGGTTATCCTGATGGCAGTGTTATCCGGCTACTCAAGTCACTGAATATATTCCACGCGCGTAGCCGTAGACAAGGCCGTCATGCACATAAGCCCATTAGAACCGTAACCTCCACTAGGAAACCGGAGAAACCCACCCCTGACAGACCATACCACCACACTGAAGTTCCACGGATATGGTATGATCTCCCGTCTTTACTGCTATCCAACGTCACTTCCCTAGCTAACAAGTTCGACGAGCTGGCAACTACAGTCAGGTCAACCGCCGCGAGCGTCGTTGCCATATGTGAGGCTTGGCAAATTGTGCCTGAAACGTGTCATATTGAGGGATATCAACTCTTTCATCACCTTCGTTCACAAAGACGCGGAGGAGGTGTTGCCCTCTTCTGTCAAGATGACCTACGCCCGTCACGCCTGGATGTTCAAGTCCCAGCAGATGTGGAAGCATTATGGGTACGTGTCGTGCTACGGGCCCACCCGCGCAACACTGCTTCCATCATAATCTGTGTGGCATACCATCCGCCTCGATCACCCACCAGAGACACTCTTATCAATCATCTCATCACCACCTCAGACCACCTCAGAGTTAGGTACCCATGTGCCAAGTTAGTATTATGTGGGGATTTAAATGAAATTGACACCACTGATATCCAGGACCAGCTATCACTATCACAAGTCGTGACCTTCCCCACACACGGTCAAAATACCCTTGACCTTATCTTAACTGACTTAGCGGACCAGTACCAACCACCTCAACCAATGCCTCCTATCGGGTGTAGCACACACTTATCAGTGCTCTGGTCCCCGGCTGCCACTCCCACTCAAGTACAGAGACCCTACATCAAGACCTACAGGCCGATTACTGACTCTGCAGTGCGCCTATTCGGGCAGTGGATAGTTCACCATCCCTGGACTGAAGTACTTAGCGTGGATGACGTGGAAACCAAATGGATAAATTATACCAACACCACCACGCAAGCTCACCACCACTTCTTCCCCGAGAAGTCCGTCAGGTCTCACCCAGCTGACTTGCCCTGGATCACACCTCGGATCAAAAGACTTATGCAACAGAGAGACAGAGCCTTTCATCTCAATGACCACATCCGCTACAGGTCCCTTCGTAACCGAGTCATCCGCGAAATACGCACTGCAAAGAAGTCCCACTACCCAACCAAATTACAACACCTGAAGCAGACCAACATCAGTCAATGGTATGGTAAGCTTAAAGAACTCTGTGGACTAAACAATAAGACACACCCCCTCCCCTTCCTTAGCCATCTCACTAGTGTTGACGCAGCTGAGCAAACAAATAACCATTTCGCTACTATATGCCAGACGCTCCCACGGCTTGACACAACAACTCTCCCTGCTTACCTACCAGCCCCCCTTCCCACTGACTTAGTAGAAGAATTTGAAGTAGCAAAACGCCTGGACAAACTAAAATTAAAACGCTCTACCACCCCCATTGACTTACCAATGAAACTCTTCAAGGAGTTCTCCCCGGAGCTTGCTAAACCCCTCTGCTCCATCATCAATGCTTCTCTCAGTCAAGCCAGATGCCCAGCTGACTGGAAGACCTCTTATGTATCACCAGTGCCCAAGTCAACCAGCCCACAATCCTTAAATCAGCTACGACCTATTGCAATCACCCCAATACCCAGCCTAATCTGTGAAAGTTTTGTGTTCGACTGGGCTTATGCTGATATTGCAGGAGTCGTAGACCCTCAGCAATTTGGCAACATGAAAACTTCCTCCACCACTCACTGTCTTGTCAGCTTTCTCGATTACATATACCGCCATCTCGAGAAACGAAAAACGTCTGTAGCTGTCGCCTTCATTGATTTCACTAAAGCGTTCGACCTAGTCGACCACAATATAATCATCAACAAAGCTATTGACCTCGGGCTTCGAAGAAGCCTCATACCATGGCTTACAGACTTCCTCAGTGACCGACGCCAAGCTGTACGCTTCCGAGGGGCTGTCTCCACCTTTCAGTCACTCACCTGTGGCGTCCCCCAAGGCACCAAGATGGGACCACTCTGCTTCCTTATGCTCATCAATGATGCCCTAAGAGAAACCCCTGCTCGCTGGAAATATGTCGACGACTCCACCATTGGGATCAGCGTCAACAATTCTGCTCCCAACTATACCGCCCTTCAGGATTTATTGAACAGTCTCCAAAACTGGGCCACCAACAACCATGTCACCATCAACCATACCAAGACCATGGTTATGCACATCAACCTCTCCTCCGACATTGTCCCACCTCCTTCCATTACTCTAGGTCCGAACACACTCCAGGTTGTAGATTCCACGAAGCTCCTCGGCGTCACCATAGACAACAAACTAAATTGGAAACCACACGTCAATGAAGTTGTCAAATCCTCCAGTTTCCGTCTCCACCTCCTCCGCCGACTCAAGTCCCTCGGAGTTCCTGCACACGAGCTCCTCAGTGTTTACACAACATTCATACTTCCCAAGCTCACCTATGCCTCCCCCACCTGGTCTTCCTCCCTAAATGCCACACAACGTAAACACCTAGAAAAAGTACAAAAGAGGGCATGCAAGATTATTCTCTCCCCCTCCTACTCCACATATCAAGAAGCGCTCAACACACTGACCCTTTCGACTCTCACTGACCATCACCACGACCTCATCTGCAAATTTGGTAAGAAGCTTCTACACCATCCCCGACACCGGCTCCTACTACCACCTGAGATCCCTTGTCCGAGAATTGCTGTTCGACACCACAACCGCATCCAGCCCATACGTGCACGAACTGATCGCTATAAGAACAGCCCAGTCCCAACCATTGTAAAAATTATCAACAACTTGTAATACTGTAACACTGTCACTATGTTGAAATGAACTGTAGTTTGAGCTTTTCCCCATCTAAGTTATTATATGTCTTATTTGTGTCACTTATGTTACTTGTATATTATTTGTAATTCGTAACCCATTCCCCAAATATGTAACTGTATATTTTCAGCCTTCTGGCTGCCAAGCTCCTTCAATAAACCGTTAAGTATTATTATTATTATTATTATTATTACTATGGGGGAGTTGATCCTGTAGGTGCACCAGCAGCAGCAGGTGGTGGTAGTGTACTGTGGGGGAGTTGATCCTGTAGGTGCAGCAGCAGGTGGTCGTAGTGTACTGTGGGGGAGGTGATCCTGTAGGTGGAGCAGCAGGTGGTGGTAGTGTACTGTGGGGGAGTTGATCCTGTAGGTGCAGCAGCAGGTGGTCGTAGTGTACTGTGGGGGAGGTGATCCTGTAGGTGGAGCAGCAGCAGCAGGTGGTGGTGGTGGCCTGTGGGGGAGTTGATCCTGTAGCTGCAGCATCAGCAGCAGGTGGTTGTGGTGGCCTGTGGGGGCGTTGATCCTGCAGTTGCAGCAGCAGCAGCAGGTGGTGGTAGTGGGCTGTGGGGGAGTTAATTCTGTATGTGCAGCAGGTGGTGGCAGTGGACTATGGGGGAGGTGATCCTGTAGGTGCAGCAACAACAGCACGTGGTGGTGGTGGCCTGTGGGTGAGTTGATCCTGTAGGTGCAGCAGCAGGTGGTGGTGGTGGACTATGGGGGAGGTGATCCTGTAGGTGCAGCAGCAGCAGGTGGTGGTGGTTAACTATATGGGAGGTGATCCTGTAGGTGCAGCAGCAGCAGGTGGTGGTGGTGGCCTGTGGGGGAAATGATCCTGTAGATGCAGCAGCAGGTGGTGGTGGTGAACTATATGGGATAGGTGCAGCAGCAGCAGGTAGTAGTGGTGGACTATGGGGAAGGTGATCCTGTAGGTGCAGCAGGAGCAGGTGGTGGTGATGGCCTGTGGGGGAGTTGATCCTGTAGGTGCAACAGCAACAGCACGTGGTGGTGGTGGCCTGTGGGGGAGTTGATCCTGTAGGTGCAGCAGCAGGTGGTGGTGGTGGACTATGGGGGAGTTGATCCTGTAGGTGAAGCATCAAAAGCAGCAGCAGGAACAGCAGCAGGTGGTGGTAGTGGACTGTGGGGGAATTGATCCTGTAGGTGCAGCAGCAACAGCACGTGGTGGTGGTGGCCTGTGGAGGAGTTGATCCTGTAGGTGCAGCAGCAGGTGGTGGTGGTGGACTGTGGCGGAGTTGATCCTGTAGGTGCAGCAGCTGCAGATGGTGGTGGTGGATTTTGGGAGAGTTGATTCTGTAGGTGCAGGAGCAGGAGGTGGTGGACTGTGGGGGAGTTGATTCTGTAGGTGCAGCAGCAGCAGTAAGTGGTGGTAGTGAGCTGTGGGGGAGTTAATCCTCTAGGTGCAACAGGTGGTGGCAGTGGACTATGGGGGAGGTGATCCTGTAGGTGCAGCAGGAGCAGGTGATGGTGGTGGACTGTGGGGGAGTTGATCCTGTAGGTGCAGCAGCAGGAGGTGGTGGACTGTGGGGGAGTTGATTCTGTAGGTGCAGCAGCAGCAGGTGGTGGTGGTGGTCTGGGGGGAAGTGATCCTGAAGGTGCAACAGCAGCAGGTGGTGGACTATGGGGGAGGTGATCCTGTAGGTGGAGCAGCAGCAGTAAGTGGTGGTAGTGGGCTGTGGGGGAGTTAATCCTCTAGGTGCAACAGGTGGTGGCAGTGGACTATGGGGGAGGTGATCCTGTAGGTGCAGCAGGAGCAGGTGATGGTGGTGGACTGTGGGGGAGTTGATCCTGTAGGTGCAGCAGCAGCAGCAGCATGTGGTGGTGGTGGCGGCCTGTAGGGGAATTGATCCTGTAGGTGCAGCAGCAGCAACAGCAGGTGGTGGCCTGTGAGGTTAGGTGATCCTGTAGGTGCAGTGGCAGCAGTAGGAGCAGAGGCAGGTGGTGGTGGAATGTGGGGTAGTTGATCCTGTAGATGTAGCAGCAGCAGGTGATGGTAGTGGACTTTGGGGGAGTTGATCCTGTAGGTGGAGCAGCAGCAGCAGCAGCAGCAGCAGGTGGTGGTGGCGGCTGCCTGTGGGGGAGTTGATCCTGTAGGTGCAGCAGGAGCAGCAGTAGCAGATGCTGGTAGTGGGCTGTGGGGGAGTTGATCCTGTATTTGCGATGGCAGCAGGTGGTGATGGTGGACTGTGGGGGAGGTGATCTTGTAGGTACAACCGCAGCAGCAGGTGGTGGTGGACTGTGGGGGAGGTGATCTTGTATATGCAGCAGCCGTAGGTGGTGGCAGTGGACTGTGAGTGAGATGATCCTGTATTTGCAATGGCAGCAGGTGGAGATGGTGGACTGTGGGGGAGGTGAACTTGTAGGTGCAGCCGCAGCTGCAGGTGGTGGTAGTGGACTGTGGGGGAGGTGATCCTGTAGGTGCAGCAGGATGGTGGTGGTGGACTGTGGGGGAGTTGATCCTGTAGGTGCAGCAGGATGGTGGTGGTGGACTGTGGGGGAGGTGATCCTGTAGGTGCAGTGGCAGCAGCAGGTGTGTGTGTGTGTGAGAGAGAGAGAGAGAGAGAGAGAGAGAGAGAGAGAGAGAGAGAGTATCAACACAATTTCCATACCATATATTTACCAACAACTTTGTCATAACGTAACAGTGAGCCAGGGACTCTCTCTCTCTCTCTCTCTCTCTCTCTCTCTCTCTCTCTCTTGATAAAAAACTGATCGACTTGTACCTGTGGTTCTTGTTTGTGTTTTAATTGTTAATTTAATACAACTTTTTATCTTATTTCTAATTTCTACTGTTGTTCCAGCCACATGTTGTATTGTTAATAATAATAATAATAATAATAGTAATACGGTAATAATAATAATAAAAAAAATGATGATAATAATAATAATTGAGACGATAATTATTAAAATATGGAGGCAGGAGGAGGAAGAGGGAAGGAATGATGATAGTTGAGAAGATGACAATAGTAGTGATAATGCTGGTTGTGGTAGTGATGGTAATATTATACACGTAACAGTAATGGTTGCCCTTCGTGTACGAGGATGGCCGGCTCTAGAGCAACGTAGGCGTGAATTTGTTTAAGGTGTTAGAATCTGTCGCCAACACCACAACCACACCCTAAGTTAACGAGTTGTATGACCCAGTTTCAATGAATAGTTCGAGAAGACCGGACAACTCGGCAACTGCACTGGCTAACCATTATTCCAGAATAAGATCCGCAAATCGATTAACATCCAGGTTCCCATTTACTGGTAAATAGAAAGCCAAATGACGTAAAAAAAAAATGCTCATAGTTTCACTCTGTCCGGGAATCGAACAGGGGTCCACTCGCTTGCAAGGCGAGCATGCTGACTATTACACCACAGGTTGCCAAAATCACGTTTAGTAAAAAAATTTTTTTTTTTTTTTTCGTGCTGGTCAAGCCCCGACCAGAGGTTAGCTAGACCCCCGGACAACTCTTCCGGAGCTTGACCACCACGTGGTATTGGTAATATTATCTCGACTTGATTATATGTTACAAATTCACTTGTGAGTTTTTCAATGTTTTGTTTTGTATAATATTTACTTATTCTAAGCTAAATGTTAACAAATAAATGACTTAAATAATACGAAAACAAACAAATAAAAGCGGAACTCCACCTAATATATACTGTATGTTACACTAAATAGGGATAATTGGCCATTAGTGATAACTTCTATGTATTTGTCTTTTCTAGAAGCCTTTGACTGGCCATAAACGATCCTGTAGATCTTAAATATACATATAAATGAATACCTTCATGCATAATGTAACCTGACCAGACCTAACCTAACTTAACCTAATCTAGCCTAACCTAACCTAACGTAATCTAGCCTTGTTGTTGTTGTTTCTTCTTCTTCTTCTTCATTTTCTTCTTCTCCTCCTCCTCCTCCTCCTCCTCCTCCTCTGCATTATTCCATCATCAACTAAATTAAAATTCAAACGCCTTAACCTTACACACTGTGACCCTGGGTTGGAGAGGGGGGATGGGGGAGGGCGGGGGAAGACTCACCTAAATCACCCAGCAGGCGCTTTGTGACACCCAACAAGTGACCTTTGGGTGGGGGCAGTTTTCTCGCCAGATCTAGACCAGTGGGCAGTGTTAACCCCCAAAGGTCACCGAGGCAGGAGTGACCTTTGGGAAGTTTTGGGATTATAAATAGAGTTGTAGGAGGTGGTGGTGGAGGTGGTAGGTTAGTGAAGTCCTTGGTGGTGGTGGTTTGTTGAAGAGGGTCTGTTTTTTTTATTGTTTTATGTTTGTTTGATTGTTTTTATGTATGTTTGTTTGTTTTACTGTTTGTTTTGTTTTATTCTTCGTTTGTTCGTTTTATTGTTTGATTGTTTGTTTGTTTTATTGTTTGTTGGTATGTTTGTTTGTTTTATTGTTTTTGTTTGTTTTATTGTTTGTTTTTTAGAATGATGTTTTTTGTGGTGTCATTATTGTTTGTGTTGTGTTGTTGCTTGCTTGTTTGTTTGTGATGTGTTGTTTGTTTGTGGTTGGTGTGTGTGTGAGAGAGAGAGAGAGAGAGAGAGAGAGAGAGAGAGAGAGAGAGAGAGAGAGTATCAACACAATTTCCATACCATATATTTACCAACAACTTTGTCATAACGTAACAGTGAGCCAGGGACTCTCTCTCTCTCTCTCTCTCTCTCTCTCTCTCTCTCTCTCTCTCTGATAAAAAACTGATCGACTTGTACCTGTGGTTCTTGTTTGTGTGTTAATTGTTAATTTAATACAACTTTTTATCTTATTTCTAATTTCTACTGTTGTTCCAGCCACATGTTGTATTGTTAATAATAATAATAATAATAATAGTAATACGGTAATAATAATAATAAAAATAATGATGATAATAATAATAATTGAGACGATAATTATTAAAATATGGAGGCAGGAGGAGGAAGAGGGAAGGAATGATGATAGTTGAGAAGATGACAATAGTAGTGATAATGCTGGTTGTGGTAGTGATGGTAATATTATACACGTAACAGTAATGGTTGCCCTTCGTGTACGAGGATGGCAGGCTCTAGAGCATCGTAGGCGTGAATTTGTTTAAGGTGTTAGAATATGTCGCCAACACCACAACCACACCCTAAGTTAAGGAGTTGTATGACCCAGTTTCAATGAATAGTTCGAGAAGACCGGACAACTCGGCAACTGCACTGGCTAACCATTATTCCAGAATAAGATCCGCAAATCGATTAACATCCAGGTTCCCATTTACTGGTAAATAGAAAGCCAAATGACGTAAAAAAAAAAGCTCATAGTTTCACTCCGTCCGGGAATCGAACAGGGGTCCTCTCGAGTGCAAGGCGAGTATGCTGACTATTACACCACAGGTTGCCAAAATCACGTTTAGTAAAAAAAATTTTTTTTTTTTTTTTCGTGCTGGTCAAGCCCCGACCAGAGGTTAGCTAGACCCCCGGACAACTCTTCCGGAGCTTGACCACCACGTGGTATTGGTAATATTATCTCGACTTGATTATATGTTACAAATTCACTTGTGAGTTTTTCAATGTTTTGTTTTGTATAATATTTACTTATTCTAAGCTAAATGTTAACAAATAAATGACTTAAATAATACGAAGACAAACAAATAAAAGCGGAACTCCACCTAATATATACTGTATGTTACACTAAATAGGGATAATTGGCCATTAGTGATAACTTCTATGTATTTATCTTTTCTAGAAGCCTTTGACTGGCCATAAACGATCCTGTAGATCTTAAATATACATATAAATGAATACCTTCATGCATAATGTAACCTGACCAGACCTAACCTAACTTAACCTAATCTAGCCTAACTAACCTAACCTAACGTAATCTAGCCTTGTTGTTGTTCTTCTTCTTCTTCTTCATTTTCTCCTCCTCCTCCTTCTCCTCCTCCTCCTTTGCATTATTCTATCATCAACAAAATTAAAATTCAAACGCCTTAACCTTACACACTGTGACCCTGGGTTGGAGAGGGGGGATGGGGGAGGGCGGGGGAAGACTCACCTAAATCACCCAGCAGGCGCTTTGTGACACCCAACAAGTGACCTTTGGGTGGGGGCAGTTTTCTCGCCAGATCTAGACCAGTGGGCAGTGTTAACCCCCAAAGGTCACCGAGGCAGGAGTGACCTTTGGGAAGTTTTGGGATTATAAATAGAGTTGTAGGAGGTGGTGGTGGAGGTGGTAGGTTAGTGAAGTCCTTGGTGGTGGTGGTTTGTTGAAGAGGGTCTGTTTTTTTTATTGTTTTATGTTTGTTTGATTGTTTTTATGTATGTTTGTTTGTTTGTTTTATTGTTTGTTTTGTTTTATTCTTCGTTTGTTCGTTTTATTGTTTGATTGTTTGTTTGTTTTATTGTTTGTTGGTATGTTTGTTTGTTTTATTGTTTTGTTTCTTTTATTGTTTGTTTTTTAGAATGATGTTTTTTGTGGTGTCATTATTGTTTGTGATGTGTTGTTATGTGTTGTTTGTTTGTGGTTGGTGTGAGAGAGAGAGAGAGAGAGAGAGAGAGAGAGAGAGAGAGAGAGAGAGTATCAACACAATTTCCATACCATATATTTACCAACAACTTTGTCATAACGTAACAGTGAGCCAGGGACTCTCTCTCTCTCTCTCTCTCTCTCTCTCTCTCTCTCTCTCTCTCATGATAAAAACTGATCGACTTGTACCTGTGGTTCTTGTTTGTGTGTTAATTGTTAATTTAATACAACTTTTTATCTTATTTCTAATTTCTACTGTTGTTCCAGCCACATGTTGTATTGTTAATAATAATAATAATAATAATAATAGTAATACGGTAATAATAATAATAAAAATAATGATGATAATAATAATAATTGAGACGATAATTATTAAAATATGGAGGCAGGAGGAGGAAGAGGGAAGGAATGATGATAGTTGAGAAGATGACAATAGTAGTGATAATGCTGGTTGTGGTAGTGATGGTAATATTATACACGTAACAGTAATGGTTGCCCTTCGTGTACGAGGATGGCCGGCTCTAGAGCAACGTAGGCGTGAATTTGTTTAAGGTGTTAGAATCTGTCGCCAACACCACAACCACACCCTAAGTTAACGAGTTGTATGACCCAGTTTCAATGAATAGTTCGAGAAGACCGGACAACTCGGCAACTGCACTGGCTAACCATTATTCCAGAATAAGATCCGCAAATCGATTAACATCCAGGTTCCCATTTACTGGTAAATAGAAAGCCAAATGACGTAAAAAAAAAATGCTCATAGTTTCACTCCGTCCGGGAATCGAACAGGGGTCCACTCGCTTGCAAGGCGATTATGCTGACTATTACACCACAGGTTGCCAAAATCACGTTTAGTAAAAAAAATTTTTTTTTTTTTTTTTCGTGCTGGTCAAGCCCCGACCAGAGGTTAGCTAGACCCCCGGACAACTCTTCCGGAGCTTGACCACCACGTGGTATTGGTAATATTATCTCGACTTGATTATATGTTACAAATTCACTTGTGAGTTTTTCAATGTTTTGTTTTGTATAATATTTACTTATTCTAAGCTAAATGTTAACAAATAAATGACTTAAATAATACGAAGACAAACAAATAAAAGCGGAACTCCACCTAATATATACTGTATGTTACACTAAATAGGGATAATTGGCCTTTAGTGATAACTTCTATGTATTTATCTTTTCTAGAAGCCTTTGACTGGCCATAAACGATCCTGTAGATCTTAAATATACATATAAATGAATACCTTCATGCATAATGTAACCTGACCAGACCTAACCTAACTTAACCTAATCTAGCCTAACCTAACCTAACGTAACCTAACGTAATCTAGCGTTGTTGTTGTTGTTGTTGTTGTTCTGGTTCTTGTTCTTCTTGTTCTTCTTCTTCTTTAGAATGATGGATTTTGTGGTGTCATTAATGTTTGTGTTGTGTTGTTGCTTGCTTGCTTGTTTGTGATGTGTTGTTTGTCTGTGGTTGGTGTGAGAGAGAGAGACAGAGAGAGAGAGAGAGATAGAGAGAGAGAGAATATCAACACAATTTCCATACCATATATTTACCAACAACTTTGTCATAACGTAACAGTGAGCCAGGGACTCTCTCTCTCTCTCTCTCTCTCTCTCTCTCTCTCTCTCATGATAAAAAACTGATCGACTTATACCTGTGGTTCTTGTTTGTGCTTTAATTGTTAATTTAATACAACTTTTTATCTTATTTCTAATTTCTACTGTTGTTGGAGCCACATGTTGTATTGTTAATAATAATAATAATAATAATACGGTAATAATAATAATAAAAATATTTATGATAATAATAATAATTGAGACGATAATTATTAAAATATGGAGGCAGGAGGAGGAAGAGGGAAGGAATGATGATAGTTGAGAAGATGACAATAGTAGTGATAATGCTGGTTGTGGTAGTGATGGTAATATTATACACGTAACAGTAATGGTTGCCCTTCGTGTACGAGGATGGCCGGCTCTAGAGCAACCTAGGCGTGAATTTGTTTAAGGTGTTAGAATCTGTCGCCAAAATCACAACCACACCCTAAGTTAACGAGTTGTGTGACCCAGTTTCAATGAATAGTCCGAGAAGACCGGACAACTCGGCAACTGCACTGGCTAACCATTATTCCAGAATAAGATCCGCAAATCGATTAACATCCAGGTTCCCATTTACTGGTAAATTGAAAGCCAAATGACGTAACAAAAAATGCTCATAGTTTCACTTTGTCCGGGAATCGAACAGGGGTCCACTCGCTTGCAAGGCGAGCATGCTGACTATTCCACCACAGGTTGCTAAAATCACGTTTAGTAAAAAAAATTTTTTTTTTTTTTTTTCGTGCTGGTCAAGCCCCGACCAGAGGTTAGCTAGACCCCCGGACAACTCTTCCGGAGCTTGACCACCACGTGGTATTGGTAATATTATCTCGACTTGATTATATGTTACAAATTCACTTGTGAGTTTTTCAATGTTTTGTTTTGTATAATATTTACTTATTCTAAGCTAAATGTTAACAAATAAATGACTTAAATAATACGAAAACAAACAAATAAAAGCGGAACTCCACCTAATATATACTGTATGTTACACTAAATAGGGATAATTGGCCATTAGTGATAACTTCTATGTATTTATCTTTTCTAGAAGCCTTTGACTGGCCATAAACGATCCTGTAGATCTTAAATATACATATAAATGAATACCTTCATGCATAATGTAACCTGACCAGATCTAACCTAACTTAACCTAATCTAGCCTAACCTAACCTAACGTAATCTAGCCTTCTTCTTCTTCTTCTTCTTCTTTAACTAAATTAAAATTCAAACGCCTTAACCTTACACACTGTGACCCTGGGTTGGAGAGGGGGGATGGGGGAGGGCGGGGGAAGACTCACCTAAATCACCCAGCAGGCGCTTTGTGACACCCAACAAGTGACCTTTGGGTGGGGGCAGTTTTCTCGCCAGATCTAGACCAGTGGGCAGTGTTAACCCCCAAAGGTCACCGAGGCAGGAGTGACCTTTGGGAAGTTTTGGGATTATAAATAGAGTTGTAGGAGGTGGTGGTGGAGGTGGTAGGTTAGTGAAGTCCTTGGTGGTGGTGGTTTGTTGAAGAGGGTCTGTTTTTTTTATTGTTTTATGTTTGTTTGATTGTTTTTATGTATGTTTGTTTTTTGTTTTATTGTTTGTTTTGTTTTATTCTTCGTTTGTTCGTTTTATTGTTTGATTGTTTGTTTGTTTTATTGTTTTGTTTCTTTTATTGTTTGTTTTTTAGAATGATGTTTTTTGTGGTGTCATTATTGTTTGTGATGTGTTGTTGTGGTTGGTGTGTGGTGTGTGTGTGAGAGAGAGAGAGACACAGAGAGAGAGAGAGAGAGAGAGAGAGAGAGAGTATCAACACAATTTCCATACCATATATTTACCAACAACTTTGTCAAAACGTAACAGTGAGCCAGGGACTCTCTCTCTCTCTCTCTCTCTCTCTCTCTCTCTCTCTCTCTCTCATGATAAACAACTGATCGACTTGTACCTGTGGTTCTTGTTTGTGTTTTAATTGTTAATTTAATACAACTTTTTATCTTATTTCTATTTTCTACTGTTGTTCCAGCCACATGTTGTATTGTTAATAATAATAATAATAATAAAAATAATAATAATAATACGGTAATAATAGTAATAAAAATAATGATAATAATAATAATTGAGACGATAATTATTAAAATATGGAGGCATGAGGAGGAAGAGGGAAGGAATGATGATAGTTGAGAAGATGACAATAGTAGTGATAATGCTGGTTGTGGTAGTGATGGTAATATTATACACGTAACAGTAATGGTTGCCCTTCGTGTACGAGGATGGCCGGCTCTAGAGCAACGTAGGCGTGAATTTGCTTAAGGTGTTAGAATCTGTCGCCAACACCACAACCACACCCTAAGTTAACGAGTTGTATGACCCAGTTTCAATGAATAGTCCGAGAAGACCGGACAACTCGGCAACTGCACTGGCTAACCATTATTCCAGAATAAGATCCGCAAATCGATTAACATCCAGGTTCCCATTTACTGGTAAATAGAAAGCCAAATGACGTAAAAAAAAAATTGCTCATAGTTTCACTCTGTCCGGGAATCGAACAGGGGTCCACTCGCTTGCAAGGCGAGCATGCTGACTATTACACCACAGGTTGCCAAAATCTCGTTTAGTAAAAAAAATTTTTTTTTTTTTTTTTCGTGCTGGTCAAGCCCCGACCAGAGGTTAGCTAGACCCCCGGACAACTCTTCCGGAGCTTGACCACCACGTGGTATTGGTAATATTATCTCGACTTGATTATATGTTACAAATTCACTTGTGAGTTTTTCAATGTTTTGTTTTGTATAATATTTACTTATTCTAAGCTAAATGTTAACAAATAAATGACTTGAATAATATGAAGACAAACAAATAAAAGCGGAACTCCATCTAATATATACTGTATGTTACACTAAATTGGGATAATTGGCCTTTAGTGATAACTTCTATGTATTTGTCTTTTCTAGAAGCCTTTGACTGGCCATAAACGATCCTGTAGATCTTAAATATACATATAAATGAATACCTTCATGCATAATGTAACCTGACCAGACCTAACCTAACTTAACCTAATCTAGCCTAACCTAACCTAACGTAACCTAACGTAATCTAGCGTTGTTGTTGTTGTTGTTGTTGTTCTGTTCTTGTTCTTCTTGTTCTTCTTCTTCTTTAGAATGATGGATTTTGTGGTGTCATTATTGTTTGTGTTGTGTTGTTGCTTGCTTGCTTGTTTGTGATGTGTTGTTTGTCTGTGGTTGGTGTGTGAGAGAGAGAGAGAGAGAGAGAGAGAGAGAGAGAGAGAGAGAGAGAATATCAACACAATTTCCATACCATATATTTACCAACAACTTTGTCATAACGTAACAGTGAGCCAGGGACTCTCTCTCTCTCTCTCTATCTCTCTCTCTCTCTCTCTCTCTCTCTCTCACTCATGATAAACAACTGATCGACTTGTACCTGTGGTTCTTGTTTGTGTTTTAATTGTTAATTTAATACAACTTTTTATCTAATTTCTAATTTCTACTGTTGTTCCAGCCACATGTTGTATTGTTAATAATAATAATAATAATAATAATAATACGGTAATAATAGTAATAAAAATAATGATAATAATAATAATTGAGACGATAAATATTAAAATATGGAGGCAGGAGGAGGAAGAGGGAAGGAATGATGATAGTTGAGAAGATGACAATAGTAGTGATAATGCTGGTTGTGGTAGTGATGGTAATATTATACACGTAACAGTAATGGTTGCCCTTCGTGTACGAGGATGGCCGGCTCTAGAGCAACATAGGCGTGAATTTGCTTAAGGTGTTAGAATCTGTCGCCAACACCACAACCACACCCTAAGTTAACGAGTTGTATGACCCAGTTTCAATGAATAGTCCGAGAAGACCGGACAACTCGGCAACTGCACTGGCTAACCATTATTCCAGAATAAGATCCGCAAATCGATTAACATCCAGGTTCCCATTTACTGGTAAATAGAAAGCCAAATGACGTAAAAAAAAATTGCTCATAGTTTCACTCTGTCCGGGAATCGAACAGGGGTCCACTCGCTTGCAAGGCGAGCATGCTGACTATTACACCACAGGTTGCCAAAATCTCGTTTAGTAAAAAAAATTTTTTTTTTTTTTTTTTCGTGCTGGTCAAGCCCCGACCAGAGGTTAGCTAGACCCCCGGACAACTCTTCCGGAGCTTGACCACCACGTGGTATTGGTAATATTATCTCGAATTGATTATATGTTACAAATTCACTTGTCAGTTTTTCAATGTTTTGTTTTGTATTATATTTACTTATTCTAAGCTAAATGTTAACAAATAAATGACGAATAATATGAAGACAAACAAATAAAAGCGGAACTCCACCTAATATATACTGTATGTTACACTAAATTGGGATAATTGGCCTTTAGTGATAACTTCTATGTTTTTGTCTTTTCTAGAAGCCTTTGACTGGCCATAAACGATCCTGTAGATCTTAAATATACATATATATGAATACCTTCATGCATAATGTAACCTGACCAGACCTAACCTAACTTAACCTAATCTAGCCTAACCTAACCTAACGTAACCTAACGTAATCTAGCGTTGTTATTGTTGTTGTTGTTGTTGTTCTTCTTCTTCTTGTTCTTCTTCTTCTTTAGAATGATGGATTTTGTGGTGTCATTAATGTTTGTGTTGTGTTGTTGCTTGCTTGCTTGTTTGTGATGTGTTGTTTGTCTGTGGTTGGTGTGTGTGAGAGAGAGAGAGAGAGAGAGAGAGAGAGAGAGAGAGAGAGAGAGAATATCAACACAATTTCCATACCATATATTTACCAACAACTTTGTCATAACGTAACAGTGAGGATTTTGTGGTGTCATTAGTTTGTGTTGTGTTGTTGCTTCTTGCTTGTTTTGTGATGTGTGTGTGCTGTGGTTGTTGTGTGTGAGAGAGATGAGCGAGAGAGAGAGAGAGAGAGAGAAGAGAGAGAGACGAGAATATCAACACAATTTCGAATACCATATATTTACCAACAACTTTGCATAACGTAGCAGTGAGCCCGGGACACTCTCTCTCTCTCTCTATCTCTCTATCTCTCACTCATGATAAACAAACTGACGAATGTACCTGTGGTTCTGGTTGTGTTTTAATTGTTAATTAAT
>CAUDMG010001348.1:0-62921 GCA_958450375.1 Homarus gammarus | reverse complement strand
AGAGCAGCTCACCCGGTGTGTGTGTGAGGAGAGCAGCTCACCTGGTGTGTGTGAGGAGAGCAGCTCACCCGGTGTGTGTGAGGGAGAGCAGCTCACCTGGTGTGTGTGAGGGAGAGCAGCTCACCCGGTGTGTGTGTGAGGAGAGCAGCTCACCTGGTGTGTGTGAGGGAGAGCAGCTCACCCGGTGTGTGTGAGGGAGAGCAGCTCACCCGGTGTGTGTGAGGGAGAGCAGCTCACCCGGTGTGTGTGTGAGGAGAGCAGCTCACCCGGTGCGTGTGAGTCAAGAGCAGCTCACCCGGTGTGTGTGTGAGGGAGAGCAGCTCACCTGGTGTGTGTGAGGGAGAGCAGCTCACCTGGTGTGTGTGAGCGAGAGCAGCTCACCTGGTGTGTGTGAGAGAGAGCAGCTCACCTGTTGTGTGTGAGGGAGAGCAGCTCACCTGGTGTGTGTGAGGGAGAGCAGCTCACCCGGTGTGTGTGAGGGAGAGCAGCTCACCTTGTGTGTGTGAGGAGAGCAGCTCACCCGGTGCGTGTGAGTCAAGAGCAGCTCACCCGGTGTGTGTGAGGGAGAGCAGCTCACCTGGTGTGTGTGAGGGAGAGCAGCTCACCTGGTGTGTGTGAGCGAGAGCAGCTCACCTGGTGTGTGTGAGAGAGAGCAGCTCACCTGTTGTGTGTGAGGGAGAGCAGCTCACCTGGTGTGTGTGAGGGAGAGCAGCTCACCTGGTGTGTGTGAGGGAGAGCAGCTCACCCGGTGTGTGTGGGGAAGAGCAGCTCACCCGGTGTGTGTGTGAGGAGAGCAGCTCACCCGGTGTGTGTGTGAGGAGAGCAGGTCACCCGGTGTGTCTGGGGAAGAGCAGCTCGCCCGGTGTGTGTGTGAGGAGAGCAGCTCACCCGGTGTGTGTGGGGAAGAGCAGCTCACCCGGTGTGTGTGAGGGAGAGCAGCTCACCTGGTGTGTGTGAGGGAGAGCAGCTCACCCGGTGTGTGTGTGAGGAGAGCAGCTCACCTGGTGTGCGTGAGGGAGAGCAGCTCACCCGGTGTGTGTGTGAGGGAGAGCAGCTCACCTGGTGTGTGTGTGGGAGAGCAGCTCACCTGGTGTGTGTGAGGGAGAGCAGCTCACCTGGTGTTTGTGAGGGAGAGCAGCTCACCTGGTGTGTGTGAGGGAGAGCAGCTCACCCGGTGTGTGTGTGTGAGGGAGAGCAGCTCACCTGGTGTGTGTGATTAGAGCAGCTCACCCGGTGTGTGTGTGTGAGGGAGAGCAGCTCACCTGGTGTGTGTGATTAGAGCAGCTCACCCGGTGTGTGTGTGAGGGAGAGCAGCTCACCCGGTGTGTGTGAGGGAGAGCAGCTCACCTGGTGTGTGTGAGGGAGAGCAGCACACCTGGTGTGTGTGAGGGAGAGCAGCTCACCGGGTGTGTGTGTGAGGAGAGCAGCTCACCCGGTGTGTGTGAGGGAGAGCAGCTCACCTGGTGTGTGTGAGGGAGAGCAGCTCACCTGGTGTGTGTGAGCGAGAGCAGCTCACCTGGTGTGTGTGAGAGAGAGCAGCTCACCTGTTGTGTGTGAGGGAGAGCAGCTCACCTGGTGTGTGTGAGGGAGAGCAGCTCACCTGGTGTGTGTGAGGGAGAGCAGCTCACCCGGTGTGTGTGGGGAAGAGCAGCTCACCCGGTGTGTGTGTGAGGAGAGCAGCTCACCCGGTGTGTGTGTGAGGAGAGCAGGTCACCCGGTGTGTCTGGGGAAGAGCAGCTCGCCCGGTGTGTGTGTGAGGAGAGCAGCTCACCCGGTGTGTGTGGGGAAGAGCAGCTCACCCGGTGTGTGTGAGGGAGAGCAGCTCACCTGGTGTGTGTGAGGGAGAGCAGCTCACCCGGTGTGTGTGTGAGGAGAGCAGCTCACCTGGTGTGCGTGAGGGAGAGCAGCTCACCCGGTGTGTGTGAGGGAGAGCAGCTCACCTGGTGTGTGTGTGGGAGAGCAGCTCACCTGGTGTGTGTGAGGGAGAGCAGCTCACCTGGTGTTTGTGAGGGAGAGCAGCTCACCTGGTGTGTGTGAGGGAGAGCAGCTCACCCGGTGTGTGTGTGTGAGGGAGAGCAGCTCACCTGGTGTGTGTGATTAGAGCAGCTCACCCGGTGTGTGTGTGTGAGGGAGAGCAGCTCACCTGGTGTGTGTGATTAGAGCAGCTCACCCGGTGTGTGTGAGGGAGAGCAGCTCACCCGGTGTGTGTGAGGGAGAGCAGCTCACCTGGTGTGTGTGAGGGAAAGCAGCTCACCCGGTGTGTGTGTGAGGAGAGCAGCTCACCCGGTGCGTGTGGGTCAAGAGCAGCTCACCCGGTGTGTGTGAGGGAGAGCAGCTCACCTGGTGTGTGTGAGGGAGAGCAGCTCACCTGGTGTGTGTGTGGGAGTGGAGCTCACCTGGTGTGTGTGAGGGATAGTAGCACACCTGGTGTGTGTGAGGGAGAGCAGCTTACCTGGTGTGTGTGAGGGAGAGCAGCTCACCTGGTGTGTGTGAGGGATAGCAGCACACCTGGTGTGTGTGAGGGAGAGCAGCTCACCTGGTGTGTGTGAGGGAGAGCAGCACACCTGGTGTGTGTGAGGGAGAGCAGCTCACCTGGTGTGTGTGAGGGAGAGCAGCTCACCCGGTGTGTGTGAGGGAGAGCAGCTCACCTGGTGTGTGTGAGGGAGAGCAGCTCACCCGGTGTGTGTGAGGGAGAGCAGCTCACCTGGTGTGTGTGAGGGAGAGCAGCTCACCCGGTGTGTGTGAGGGAGAGCAGCTCACCTGGTGTGTGTGAGGGACAGCAGGTCACCTGGTGTGTGTGAGGGAGAGCAGCTCACCCGGTGTGTGTGAGGGAGAGCAGCTCACCTGGTGTGTGTGAGGGAGAGCAGCTCACCCGGTGTGTGTGAGGGACAGCAGGTCACCTGGTGTGTGTGAGGGAGAGCAGCTCACCCGGTGTGTGTGAGGGAGAGCAGCTCACCCGGTGTGTGAGGGAGAGCAGCTCACCCGGTGTGTGTGAGGGACAGCAGGTCACCTGGTGTGTGTGAGGGAGAGCAGCTCACCCGGTGTGTGTGAGGGAGAGCAACTCACCCGGTGTGTGTGTGAGGGAGAGCAGCTCACCCGGTGTGTGTGTGGGAGAGCAGCTCACCCGGTGTGTGTGAGGGAGAGCAGCTCACCTGGTGTGTGTGAGGGAGAGCAGCTCACCTGGTGTGTGTGAGGGACAGCAGGTCACCCGGTGTGTGTGTGTGTGTGTGTGTGTGTGTGGAGGCAGCACTGCCACCAATAGGGACCTCCCACGGCCCCGACTTGAAGGCTTAGTCGGATTACTACAGACTTCGTGAACCTTTTAAGGAAAAAGAAGTAGAAAAAATGACATTTCCTTTTTCATTTTCTGAGCGGGAAGTGAGGTAGAGAAGGTTGCTTTGTAAGATGAGCATGTATACTATACATACTGTATACACATGTGAGTTAAGAAACTATATATTACCACATAAATCGTAACCTTGGACTCTAGGTGAAGACAAAACGTTTTCTCCGTTCTATCTTCTCTTACAGTACAGTAGGATGTCAGTGATAAGAATACATGTGTGAATAACTAGACATTAGTCGGTGCTCAGATCATAACGACGGTATCAGTCTCTTACGTATGAATATATACTGTGTGTGTTACGGCACTTGTCTCATCTCTCTCCCTGTGCTCTTTAATTCTTGAAGAAAAAAGTTGTTTAGGGAAAATAATACATTAATGGTTTTAATGTAATCTCTCTCTCTCTCTCTCTCTCTCTCTCTCTCTCTCTCTCTCTCTCTCTCTCTCTCTCTCTCTCTCTCTCTCTCTCTCTCTCTCTCTCTCTCTCTCAAGTCCCTCGAGCGATGATGAAAAGTGACAAAGCTGAAAACAATAAAGGTGACCCAGACGGTGATCAGCCTTGCAGTAGACCACCAGCAGGACCTACCGAGTCATCAGCTGAGACTCCCCCAAATGGCTTCAGTCCATTAATCTCAGCATCATTCATCACTGGGGGACCTACTACACCCAAGTCTGGCCACCGCCGATACTTCAGGAGTCTCGTGTCTCAACCATACTCAGCCAGACCAAGTTTTTTGTTCTTTCAGCAAAACTCTTACAAACTTTCTGCCGCCCCTTTCCAACTCAAGATTTGTCCTTTGTAAGAGGATAAAAAAGCGGACTGTGAAGGTACAACAAAGCCATAGCGTGTCTTCATTTTCAGTGGGCACCGGCAAGTCCTCCATACTCCTTCCTCTACTCCTCCACAACACTGATACATCACCCGTTCATCATCGCGTTACTTGATCTTTACCAAACACCAGGTTGAGCCTCAGTCATGTTAGTGCAACGTGTACCGAGGATCAAAGTGGTGTTTACAGTTCCTCGTGACACAAGCTGTAAGCGAACACTGCCTTATCTCAGGTGTTCATTAGTGTTCTTATTATCACTTCAGGTCTCGAGTCATCTGAGTAAGTTGTTCTCAAGTGGTTATCGGGGTTTTCCTGTGAAGCCCCCCCCCCCCCCCCCCCGAGTCCCACTTCTCTTCTCCGAAATCTTCTTGGTAAACTTGTAGAGGTCACTAAGGAACTCTGCTCTCATTATGTTCTATCTTTACAGTTTTCTCTTTCTCTCTGCTGGCCTGAGAACCTCTAACTTCTTGCCAAGTTCCTTCCTGATCTTCTGGATGCCAGCTTTCCCTTCAGGATCTTCACCCCCTGTTTCCATTGCTTCCGTAATCACATTGGCTTCTGTCTCACTTTAACTATTCCTGTTTCCCTCTTCTATTTATCTTGTCCTTATGGTCGCCAGTCGCCCTCATCACCGGGACCAAACCTCTTGTACCAGGAAGCATAAACACTTTCTCTCTAAGATCACGACTTCTGTGTAGTCAGTTGTTCAGGAAGACCTTAATCCATTCTTTCTTGCGTCTTTACCTCAGAGAATCTAGGTCATTTGATCTCAGTTTTTAATTCATCGACACTGTGGTGGTGGTGGCCATTAGATCAGTAGTTTTCCACCCGATTATTCCCCTTTGCTGCTTCGTTTATCTCGACAAGATCAATAAGATACTGGAGAATTCTCAACAACTAGATCCTCGTCTGATCACATTACTTCTGG
This sequence comes from Homarus gammarus, assembly GCA_958450375.1. Classification (NCBI taxonomy): domain Eukaryota; kingdom Metazoa; phylum Arthropoda; class Malacostraca; order Decapoda; family Nephropidae; genus Homarus; species Homarus gammarus. The sequence continues at coordinate 57,820 of CAUDMG010001348.1, read as the reverse complement.
CTCATCCGGGTCTTGTAAATGCACCATGTTTCCTGTGTGTTACAACGTCTGCCTCAATACCATCATATTCACTACTCGTAGTGGAGTTCCGTGTTCGTACTTATAAGCATCTTCAGTAACTGTCTCATCTTCCTCTATCCCCTTTCAGGAGGCCCCAGAGTTATTCAACCTCAGCGTGTGTGAAAGGTATGAAAGGGTCCTCACCGAAGAGTTGCTCCAATGGCTATTTATACTTGAGGGCTAGTCTCATCTTTCAAGGGATATATACGCTATTCTTCCCAGCCGCCAACAACCTCCTCTTGGTTGCCATTCAGTCATCCTTGGCTGTCATTGATTTCCCAGAAGAACCAAGATTAGCACATCGGGTAGACCACCGGCAGCAGAATCAACAGAGTCGACAGCTGAATCTCTCCTAAATGGTTTAAATCCATTAATCTCAGCACCATTCATCACTGGGGCCTCCAACACCCTCCTGCTCCGTTACTCCACCACTCACCCACAGCCACACTCAGGGGTCAAATGTACCCTAATACTATAAACCCCAACCTAACCTATCCTAAACCATTAGGATTGGGGCCTCTAGTCCTATTGGGCCCTAAGTCTTATTGGGCTCCAGTCGTAGTGGTCTTTACTCCTAATAGATATAATCCTTACGTGTCTGTTCGATTAGGTTCACGGTAAGTTAGACTGGGGACTATTAGAGCTGGGGTCTACTACAACAACAGGGGTCTATGTGTAGCGATCTATGAGTAGCCAGAACGTCAGCAGTACATCTAAACTCTTAAATCTATTCAATCGTGAATTTAGTTTGCATCAGACAAAAATAAATTGACCGGAAAACAAAATATAGGATGGATATGTCTGCTAAAGTTCAAAGGTTTATCTCAATCGCCATTACCAGTTGTGATTACACGGCCGAGGCAGCAAAGAGGTGTTATAGACGATACTAGTTGACAGCAGAGGTTATAATCAGTGCTGTACCAGGTTAAATGTATCACCTGTCTCAGTTTTTAATGGAAGAACGACGATAGAGACAGGCAGACAGACAGACAAACAGAAGCATCTATTAAACCTTCCATTTTCTCTCATTTTACAAAATACAGTGACGGCTTCTGAGGCCTCGATCGACCTCAGGTAACCAGGTAAGATGAAATAGATTTAGACTTTCATTATAAAATGTTGGTAACTTATAATAGAAAAGTAACAATAACGATATCACAGTCTCTCTCTCTCTCTCTCTCTCTCTCTCTCTCTCTCTCTCGTCATCATAAACAACAAGGTACATATCACAGCTGGGTAACTACCTCGTAAATTTACCTCCTCAAACTTCCTCGCTCAACCTTATCTTGCAATATTTCTCTTCTCCCATAAGCCACATATGCTCTATTCTGTCTGCATCTCTAGCGACTCCTTGAACCTCCTCCTGCACATCCAAGTCTGTGAACGGACATGTGAGGAGAAATGTATCCGAGTCCGAGGGATGGATGAGGGAGGAGTGAGGGGTGAGGGAGGAGTGAGAGGGTGAGGGAGGAGTGAGGGGGTGAGGGGGTGAGAGGGTGAGGGAGGGGTGATAGAGGGGTGAGAGGGTGAGGGAGGAGTGAGAGGGTGAGGGAGGGTGAGAGGGTGAGGAGGGTGAGAGGGTGAGGGAGGGGTGAGAGGGTGAGGGAGGGGTGATAGAGGGGTGAGAGGGTGAGGGAGGGGTGAGAGGGTGAGGGAGGGGTGAGAGGGTGAGGGAGGGGTGATAGAGGGGTGAGAGGGTGAGGGAGGGGTGAGAGGGTGAGGGAGGGGTGAGAGGGTGAGGGAGGGGTGACAGAGGGGTGAGAGGGTGAGGGAGGGGTGAGAGGGTGAGACAGGGTGAGGGAGGGGTGAGAGGGTGAGGGAGGGGTGAGAGGGTGAGGAAGGGGCGAGAGGGTGAGGGAGGAGTGAGAGAGTGAGGGGGGTGAGAGGGTGAGGGAGGGGTGATAGAGGGGTGAGAGGGTGAGAAAGGGGTGAGAGGGTGAGGGAGGAGTGAGGGGGTGAGGGGGTGAGAGGGTGAGGGAGGGGTGATAGAGGGGTGAGAGGGTGAGGGAGGAGTGAGAGGGTGAGGGAGGGGTGAGAGGGTGAGGGAGGGGTGAGAGGGTGAGGGAGGGGTGATAGAGGGGTGAGAGGGTGAGGGAGGGGTGAGAGGGTGAGGGAGGGGTGAGAGGGTGAGGGAGGGGTGAGAGGGGGGTGAGAGGGTGAGGGAGGGGTGAGAGGGTGAGGGAGGGGTGACAGAGGGGTGAGAGGGTGAGGGAGGGGTGAGAGGGTGAGACAGGGTGAGGGAGGGGTGAGAGGGTGAGGGAGGGGTGAGAGGGTGAGGAAGGGGCGAGAGGGTGAGGGAGGAGTGAGAGAGTGAGGGGGGTGAGAGGGTGAGGGAGGGGTGATAGAGGGGTGAGAGGGTGAGAAAGGGGTGAGAGGGTGAGGGAGGAGTGAGAGAGTGAGGGGGGTGAGAGGGTGAGGGAGGGGTGATAGAGGGGTGAGAGGGTGAGAAAGGGGTGAGAGGGTGAGGGAGGAGTGAGGGGGTGAGGGGGTGAGAGGGTGAGGGAGGGGTGATAGAGGGGTGAGAGGGTGAGGGAGGAGTGAGAGGGTGAGGGAGGGGTGAGAGGGTGAGGGAGGGGTGAGAGGGTGAGGGAGGGGTGATAGAGGGGTGAGAGGGTGAGGGAGGGGTGAGAGGGTGAGGGAGGGGTGAGAGGGTGAGGGAGGGGTGAGAGGGGGGTGAGAGGGTGAGGGAGGGGTGAGAGGGTGAGGGAGGGGTGAGAGGGTGAGGGAGGGGTGACAGATGGGTGAGGGGTGAGGGAGGGGTGAGAGGGGTGAGACAGGGTGAGGGAGGGGTGAGAGGGTGAGGGAGGGGTGAGAGGGTGAGGAAGGGGCGAGAGGGTGAGGGAGGAGTGAGAGAGTGAGGGGGGTGAGAGGGTGAGGGAGGGGTGATAGAGGGGTGAGAGGGTGAGAAAGGGGTGAGAGGGTGAGGGAGGAGTGAGGGGGTGAGGGGGTGAGAGGGTGAGGGAGGGGTGATAGAGGGGTGAGAGGGTGAGGGAGGGGTGAGAGGGTGAGGGAGGGGTGAGAGGGTGAGGGAGGGGTGAGAGGGTGAGGGAGGGGTGATAGAGGGGTGAGAGGGTGAGGGAGGGGTGAGAGGGTGAGGGAGGGGTGAGAGGGTGAGGGAGGGGTGAGAGGGGGGTGAGAGGGTGAGGGAGGGGTGAGAGGGTGAGGGAGGGGTGACAGAGGGGTGAGAGGGTGAGGGAGGGGTGAGAGGGTGAGACAGGGTGAGGGAGGGGTGAGAGGGTGAGGGAGGGGTGAGAGGGTGAGGAAGGGGCGAGAGGGTGAGGGAGGAGTGAGAGAGTGAGGGGGGTGAGAGGGTGAGGGAGGGGTGATAGAGGGGTGAGAGGGTGAGAAAGGGGTGAGAGGGTGAGGGAGGAGTGAGAGAGTGAGGGGGGTGAGAGGGTGAGGGAGGGGTGATAGAGGGGTGAGAGGGTGAGAAGGGGGAGAGGGTGAGGGAGGAGTGAGGGGGGAGGGGGTGAGAGGGTGAGGGAGGGGTGATAGAGGGGTGAGAGGGTGAGGGAGGAGTGAGAGGGTGAGGGAGGGGTGAGAGGGTGAGGGAGGGGTGAGAGGGTGAGGGAGGGGTGATAGAGGGGTGAGAGGGTGAGGGAGGGGTGAGAGGGTGAGGGAGGGGTGAGAGGGTGAGGGAGGGGTGAGAGGGGGGTGAGAGGGTGAGGGAGGGGTGAGAGGGTGAGGGAGGGGTGAGAGGGTGAGGGAGGGGTGACAGAGGGGTGAGAGGGTGAGGGAGGGGTGAGAGGGTGAGACAGGGTGAGGGAGGGGTGAGAGGGTGAGGGAGGGGTGAGAGGGTGAGGAAGGGGCGAGAGGGTGAGGGAGGAGTGAGAGAGTGAGGGGGGTGAGAGGGTGAGGGAGGGGTGATAGAGGGGTGAGAGGGTGAGAAAGGGGTGAGAGGGTGAGGGAGGAGTGAGAGAGTGAGGGGGGTGAGAGGGTGAGGGAGGGGTGATAGAGGGGTGAGAGGGTGAGGGAGGGTGAGAGAAGGGTGAGAGGGTGAGGGAGGGGTGAGAGGGTGAGGGAGTGGTAAGAGGGTGAGGGAGGGGTGATAGAGGGGTGAGAGGGTGAGGGAGGGTGAGAGAAGGGTGAGAGGGTGAGGGAGAGGTGAGAGGGTGAGGGAGTGGTAAGAGGGTGAGGGAGGGGTGAGGAGTCCAGTGATTGGAGAGAAATGCGGCTGACCAAACTATTGACTTTGTCTCAGAAGCCGAGGCACCACACCACACCCCATAAAGCCCGCCACTGTACTAACGTCTCTTACACTTTGCTTAGGGATAAATAAAGTGGTAGATTTATACTGTGTGACCAACTGTTTCAGCCTCACATTGTACACTGAAGGACATGTATTATTCACCCCACGTTAGATGAATGAAAAGCATCCATACTACATTAATTATTCTATGTAAATGTTGCCGGACCTTGTAACGAGTCAAATTATATCATTGTGGTCCCAGGGTACTGTGTGCACCTCACGTCTCACCGAGTAACTTAGAGGCTTCGGACTCACGCTCTGGTTCTCTCGGGGTTCACGCCTCACGGAAAAAGTGGATTGACAACGCTGAGTGTACCAGTCGGAAATGTCCCCAACTGCACCTTTAGATGACGACGATCCAACTGCAACACCGGAAAAATCCTTTATTTTGTTTATTCATTATTATTCAAGGACATGATTTGAAAATACTTGAGAAAAGATGCCCATGACCTTACCTCACTAGAAGACTACCAGACAGGGAAGAAGAAACAGCTGGGTATGAGCTATGGGAGGTAGAGGCCGCTTACACCCCACTCTAGTAGAGGACCAGCCCACCACATACCGTACAGCTAAGTCAAGTTAAAGTAAAACTATTATACAGCTAAATTAAAGTGACAGTAAAGCTTGTTAAACTAATGTTACAGTAGAAGTAAAGTAGAACAGAACTAAAGTAAAGTTAAAGTAAAACTATAATTGCATAATCTGGCTATATTCCGCTAGTGATTTCCTATTCAGATATATCCTGAATGTATTATGTATTTGGTACAGTATATCTTGTGTAAGTGCATGACATGTGTTGTGTTTGTGCCGTGACAAGTTTGTCAGCAGAACCGGCGGAGGCGGTGACGGCAGCGACGACGGCAGCGCCAGTGACGGCAGCAGCAACGGCAACGGCAGCAGCAACGGCAGCAGCAGCAGCAGCAGCAGCAGCAGCAGCCTCTCTTCCTGCACTTGTTGTGGGATAAAGTTTTTAATAGTAGTAATTAGAGGCAGACTTTAAGACGCCGTTGATCCCCACGAGGCTCCACACGCCCACCAGAACATCCCTTGTTTACACACTCATATGTTTACGGCTCTCCAGTTAATACTTCCCCTGTTAACTGACGGAGAACTTGTAGGAGCCGCGACTTACAGCACCCCTCTACTCCCCCCTCCAGGAGCGAGTGAATGAGTGAGGCCGCTTCCTCCGCTGAGAGGGAATGAGTTGGTTAAAAGCATCTTTTGATCAAGAAGAAGTTGACGAGGGTCTTGGATAATGTGAATCGGGCGTGTTCCAGCTCAGAGGAAGTCCAGCATTCAAGAAATTAATGAAGAAATAATCATTAAAGAAAAATAAATCTGTACAACTTAAACATAGTAAGAGTGATAACTATAACTGAATCATAAACTGCAAATAAAATACACCAAATTTAAGAAACATCGAAAGTCATTCTTATAACAACAAACAAATATAAAACTGGAAAATGTAAACCTCTTTTGTGTTCAAGCATTAAAATATGAATAAAAGAAACTCACGGAAATAAAAATGTATCCCCAGGCAAAAAAATAAAAAAAATTATAAATAAAAAATATAAAAAGGTGCAAAAAATACGAAAAAATGTGCACCCCAAAAAATACATACACACAATGAAAACATACACAATATGACTGTACACACAAAAAACGTCCACACACACAAACACACACAAACAATAAAAAGTCTGATGAGGGGAAGGCGTCGATAAAGGAAGTGAACTGAGGAAGGCATTAGCTCCTCCAAGCCATCAAGTACCGACGTATTGAAAAGAACCGAAGTTTAAAATAAAAAAATTGTTTGGCGTCCTGGAGTGGCCATTAGCACCGGTAAGAAGGAGCAATAAAGGGTGCTGGGGGAAGGAGTGCTGGCAGGGGGAATTGGGGGAAGGAGTGAGGGAGAGGGAAAAGAAAGGAGGGAAGCAGGGACAGAGGGAAGGAAGGGAGGGAGGGAGTAGAGAGGGAAAGGAAGGGAAGGAGGATGAGAGAAATGGAGGAATGCTGGAGGAAGGAGGGGAACAAACGGGAGGCAAGGGAGGAAGGAGAGGAGGGGAGATGAAGAAATATTAGGAAGAGAAAGAAAGAAGAAGGAAGGGGAGGACGGAAGGAGGATCGGGGGAAGGAAGGAAGGAAGGAAGGAAGAGATCAACAAGGATAAGAGGATTAAAATCAAGAAGAGGAGACAAGAGGAAACAAAATAAGGAGCAGGATGTGGCAGAGAGAGAGAGGAGAGAGAGAGAGAGAGAGAGAGAGAGAGAGAGAGAGAGAGAGAGAGAGAGAATTGGAAGGCTAATTTTTCGTCTTTATATATTTTTTTTTAGTTTTTAGAAATTAGTTTATTATTATTAATATTATTATTATTATTATTATTATTATTATTATTATTATTATTATTATTATTATTATTACTATTACTACTAATACTAAAATATTTTCTACGTCACTCAGTATCTTTAAATAACTCAGTAACTCTATTTCATTATTCATAACTTTATGCAGTTACTAACATTCCTCTCTTTATAAAAATAACCTGGACTTGTACACTACTCACCGTTCGTAAGAGTAAACACGACACCAGGCATAGCGAGCAGTGTCAGGTGTCAAGAGGTGAGACCAGAAGGTTTCAGTCTTGTGTCGTGTGAATATTGGTTGGGGGAAACATGGAAGGAAGGAAGGTAGGAAGGAGGGAGGAAATAAGGGAGGAAAGGAGGGAGGAAAGGAAAAGTAGTGGAAAGGACGGGAAAGGGAGGAACGAAAGTGAGCATTGAGGAGGACAATAGAGGCAGGAGGGCGAGGAAGCTTTGGGAAGGTAGGAAGAGAAGGAGGAGGAGAAAGGAAAGGCGGGAGGAAAAGGAAATGAAGTGGCAAGAATGGGAAAGGGGTGAACGAGAGGACAATAGAGGCAGGAGATTGAGGAAGCTTTGGTAAAGTAAGAGAAGAAAGAGGAAAAGAGAAGAAGGAGGAAAAGAGAAGAAGGAGGAAAAGAGAAGGAGGAGGAAAAGGAGGATAGGAAAAGGAAGAGGAGATACAAGGTAGTCACGGGTGGGTGGGAGTTTTTAAGTTTAACAAATTTATTGGCAGAGCTTGTAGTACAGTTTGCCTATTCTGAGTAATTCAGTCAGGTCTTGACACTGAGGGTGGTATCACTTCTCACTGTCACGCAGGACAGAGGTTCATACACAAAGAAATACATCATATTCATTAACAACTATAAATGTATAGAGGTCAGATTCATATGGATAATGTCACTGTTCACTGCCATGCAGGACAGAGGTTCGTACACAAAGATTTGCATCATATTCATTGACAGTACATATACATATATGTAAACACACACACACACACATATACATACATATGCGTATATACATACACATATACATGTACACGTACATATACATGCACACACGCACACATACATACATATACGTCGGTCAGATTCATGTGGGTAATGTCACTTTTCACTGCCATACAGGACAGAGGTTCGTACACAAAGAATGCATCATATTCATTGACACTATATATAGGTCAGATTCATGTGGGTAATGCCACTGTTCACTGCCACGCAGGACAGAGGTTCGTACACAAAGAAGGAAATACATCACATTCACCAGCAGCATATATGGGTCAGTGGATCACATACATTGGAGTCATATTCTAGTTGAAGACTAATCAGTGTGGGCTAGCAAATTTGGGATAAACAGCAAGAATGTCCTCAAGCACACCTGATTCAATGAAGTAATTACATAGTTCAAGATACAGTAAGTCAGGTGGCCTGAAGTCTTTGACAGTGTCACATTCAATAATATAGTGTTCAAGTGTATGCTTTAAAGGTTTATCACAAAGTTTACATGCTGAGTGTTCCGGTATGGGTACAGCGTTACTAACTTGCCAGATGTGTCTGTATCCTAGCCTAATTCTGGCCACGACTACATCACATTGTCTGGTTCTGTCCTTATGCTGGCCATACCGGTACCTCTTGTTACAAAATTTGTCATATTTACTAATGCTACAACTGTCAGGTCTCTCTGCATTTCTCACTTCTTCTAGATCAGAGTTCATGATTCTGACTTGAATGTTTTTAATTACGGCATTGGACAGACCAAGGTCACGGTCAACATTTTCTTTCTTACACCCCTCATTGGCCAGTCTATCAGCACGGTCATGATACCTGATTCCAACATGGGACGGAATCCACACAAATTCGATACGAAAGTTGTTCTCATTGGCAGTTATCACATTCCTTTTAATATCACATGCAACTTTAGACATAGAACCTGACGGGCTGTTCATTGATTTCAAAGCACTTTGAGAGTCACAGAATATCACCCCACCTCCATTTTCTTTGAGGTAGTCTGTGGCTAAGTAGATTCCAGTTAGTTCAGTTTGTGTTGTGCTGGCCCAGTTGTTTAGCCTTTGTTTGTTTGACACTATCATCTCTTTTTCTTTATATATTACAATTGCACAGCCTGTTCTACCTGTGTTTGTCTGCACAGAACCATCGGTAAAAGCATAACATTCACTTGATTTAATACTCTGTATGTGTCTGTTAATAGTTTCTAGTGTGACACATCTCACCACATCGGTGTTTAACATTTGCTTACTACCAACAGGAGTGTAATTAATAGGAACTGATATGTCCAGCCAAGGAGGAATGGCATTAATAGGTTCGTCTGGGGTGATTGGGACATTCAGTTTCAGGAGATCTGCAACACTTTTATGAAGCCACGCCCCAAAGAGAGTCTTTTTTGAAAGGTTGGCGAGATGGTCGGGATTACTTAGATAGAACATCAACTCAGTTTGAGTTGTAGTTTGAGAACTATTGTTCTTCAAAACTTTGACACAAAACATGGTATTAAGTAGGGCTATCCTCTCAGATAGGGAGGGCAGTCCGAGCTCTTTCCTCATATTTACAATTCTGGTTGATTTTGGGCAACCTAGGATGATGCGCATGGCTTCATTTTGCACTACCTCAAGGCTGTTGAGTTGTTTAGGCGGAATAGTCACAAGATGGAGAGCATGATAGTCAACTACAGAACGAATGAAGTGAAGATAAAAAGTACGAGCATAGGTGATGTTAATTCCATAGCCCTTGCCAACAAGGGTTCTGAGGGGTTTAATGCGCTGCATTAGTTTGTCACGAAGGTTGCTGACAAAGTTTGCATCATTCACACAAATTCCAAGATATTTATAGGAGCTACATAGTTCCAAGGGCATGCTGTTAATGTTATAGTCAAGAGGCAGAGGGTGAGCAGGACGAGGATTGAGGACCCTCGTCTTGTCAACAGATATTATGAGACCGCATTCAACAGTTCTCCGAGCAAATACATCCAGCAAGGCTTGGAGCCTGAGTTTGGTTTGTGTCATAATGCAGATATCATCAGCATAGAATTAATGAGTGTATGTTAGAGAGAAAAGAGTAAAAAATTAATTGAAGAAGGGGAAAGAGGGAGAGGGAGGAGGAGATAAGGGAGAGGTACGGAGAGTAGAAAAGGGAGAGGAAATTAGAGAAAGGCGAGAGGGAGGGAGGGGTGAGGAAAGCAGAAAGGGGAGCCATGAACACCTTTCTACTTCTGAGTCAACAACATCTTTCTACCAATGACCCAGAAAAAACTTTAATGCGGGTTCATAAATTAATTTTATTTTTCTATTCACATATAACTTTTTATAAGTGATTCACACACACGCACACACACACACACACTTTCTATAAGTGATTCACACACACACACACACACACACACACACACACACACACACACACACACACACACACACACACTAATAAAACCAACCTTCCATTTACAATTATCAAAACAATAAGTTATGATCTGTTTCACGGTCCAGTAGATAAATGTCTTACAGTGAGTTACAATGGGCTACACTGTGTTACAATGGGCTACACTGTGTTACAATGTGTTACAGTGTGTTACAGTATGCTACAGTGTGTTATAGTGAGTTACAGTATGCTGCAGCGTGTTACAGTGAGCTACAGTGTGTTACAGTGGGCTACAGCGTGTTACAGTGGGCTACAGTGGGTTACAACGTGTTACAGTGGGCTACAGTGTATTACAGTGGGATACCGTGTGTTACAGTGGGCTACAGTGGGCTACAGAGTAAAACAATTAATCCCTGTCAAAGCATAACAATTCATTCCTGGTTCGCTACAGGCTATATGTCTCCAGTATTCATTAAAACTATTCTGTTACAGTCTGTTACAGTCTGTTATGGTCTGTTACAGTCTGTTACATGCTGTTAGGGTCTATTATAGTCTGTTATGTTCTATTGCAGTCTGTTACAGTCTGTTATGTTCTATTACAGTTTGTTACAGTCTGCTACGGTCTGTTACAGTTTGTTACAGTCTGTTACAGTCTGTTGCAGTCTGTTAGGGTCTATTATAGTCTGTTATGTTCTATTACAGTCTGTTACGGTCGGTTACAGTCTCTTACGGTCTGTTCTGGTATTAGTATTTGATGTGTTAATTGTGTAGATCAATTACATTTTGCTTGACGACTGTACAGTATATTGAAAGACAACACACACATATATACGCGCACTTAAACACACACGCACACATATATACATACTGTACATATACACGTACACACACATGCTTATCATTAACCTTTTCAGTAAGGACAAGGTGATGCTTAGCCAAGGATGGGCGGAAAGAGGGTGGGCCTAAAGAGGGTGGGCGGCGAGAGGGTGGGCCTAAAGAGGGTGTGCGGCAAAAGGGCGCGGGGGGGGGGGGGGAGAGTAGGCGGCAAGAAGGTGGATGGCAAGAGGGCAGGAGACAAGAGAGTGGGCTGCAAGAGTGTGTGCGGTAAGAGGGTGGGCTGCAAGAGTGTGTGCGGCAAGAGGGTGGGCTGCAAGAGTGTGGGCGGCAAGAGGGTGGGCTGCAAGAGAGTGGGCGGCAGGAGAATGGGCTGCAAGAGTGTGGGCGGCAAGAGGGTGGGCTGCAAGAGTGTGGGCGGCAAGAGGGTGGGCTGCAAGAGTGTGGGCGGCAAGAGGGTGGGCTGCAAGAGAGTGGGCGGCAAGAGAGTGGGTTGCAAGAGTGTGGGCGGCAAGAGAGTTTGCTGCAAGAGTATGGGCGGCAAGAGGGTGGGCTGCAAGAGAGTGGGCGGCAAGAGGGTGGGCTGCAAGAGTGTGGGCGGCAAGAGGGTGGGCTGCAAGAGAGTGGGCGGCAAGAGAGTGGGTTGCAAGAGTGTGGGCGGCAAGAGGGTGGGCTGCAAGAGAGTGGGCGGCAAGAGGGTGGGCTGCAAGAGTGTGGGCAGCAAGAGTGTGGGCTGCAAGAGTGTGGGCGGCAAGAGGGTGGGCTGCAAGAGAGTGGGCGGCAAGAGGGTGGGCTGCAAGAGTGTGGGCGGCAAGAGGGTGGGCTGCAAGAGAGTCGGCGGCAAGAGAGTGGGTTGCAAGAGTGTGGGCGGCAAGAGGGTGGGCTGCAAGAGTGTGGGCGGCAAGAGGGTGGGCTGCAAGAGTGTGGGCGGCAAGAGGGTGGGCTGCAAGAGTGGGGGCGGCAAGAGGGTGGGCTGCAAGAGTGTGGGCGGCAAGAGGGTGGGCTGCAAGAGAGTGGGCGGCAAGAGAGTGGGTTGCAAGCGAGTGGGCGGCAAGAGAGTGGGCAGCAAGAGAGTAGGCTACAAAAGGTGGTGTGATCGGCAGGAGAAGGATGGGAGAGGGAGAGGGAGAAAGAGGGAGAGGGAGAGAGGGAGAGGGAGAGGGAGAGGGAGGAAGAGAGGGAGGGAGAGGGAGAGGAAGAGGGAGGGAGAGGGAGAGGGAGACAGAGGGAGAGGGAGACAGAGGGAGAGGGAGACAGGGAGGAAGAGAGGGAGGGAGAGGGAGAGGAAGAGGGAGGGAGAGGGAGAGGGAGACAGAGGGAGAGGACTGCCAGCCGACCTTCCGGAAATTAGAGACACATTCAACTACGATTCCCCTACGCGTTCATTTTAACGATGTATTCAACCCCATCTTCCTGTTCCTATTAACCCATGAAATAATGTTTACTGAGCCACATTCTTGAGGCTTAAATGGAAATTGTCTTTTCTGTTTTTGTTTATCTGTGTGTGTGTGTGTGTGTGTGTGTGTGTGTGTGTGTGTGTGTGTGTGTGTGTGTGTGTGTGTTTGCTCTCCGTCCTAGTTTAGGAGGCGAGGTAAAGTGTTAGGTACACAGTATCAGTGTTAAGTTGTCACAGTCAGATGTCTTGAAGGTGTGTGTGTGTGTGTGTGTGTGTGTGTGTGTGTGTGTGTGTGTGTGTGTGTGTGTGTGTGTGTGTGTGTGTGTGTGTGTGTGTTTGCTCTCCGTCTTAGTTTAGGAGGCGAGGTAAAGTGTTAGGTACACAGTATTAGTGTTAAGTTGTCACAGTCAGATGTCTTGAAGGTGTGTGTGTGTGTGTGTGTGTGTTTGCTCTCCGTCTTAGTTTAGGAGGCGAGGTAAAGTGTTAGGTACACAGTATTAGTGTTAAGTTGTCACAGTCAGATGTCTTGTGTGTGTGTGTGTGTGTGTGTGTTTGCTCTCCGTCTTAGTTTAGGAGGCGAGGTAAAGTGTTAGGTACACAGTATTAGTGTTAAGTTGTCACTGTCAGATGTCTTGAAGGTGTGTGTGTGTGTGTGTGTGTGTGTGTGTGTGTGTATGTGTATGTATGTGTGTGTGTGTGTGTGTGTGTGTGTGTGTGTGTGTGTGTATGATGGTTTTGGAGAGTACTGTTTAGTCAGAGAGGCGGTTTCCCTAAAAGGTGACTCTCTCTCTCTCTCTCTCTCTCTCTCTTATAATATACCACAAAATTGATGTACATCAATTACTTTCTCAAATTCTTTAATCAAATTCCCCCTTTTTTCCCCCATTGTCTTCTTCCTACCCTCTTTATTGCCATTATATTATGTCTTTATCCCGTCCATTATTACCACATTTCCCCCACACACTCATTCGGTTCCCATTATTTTTTTTTTATTCCTGTTATTCCGCTAAAGCTACACTCGGAGTTCTTAATTGCATCATTTTCTTTGTATAACCAGAGGTCTCTTTTGTGTAGGGAGAGGAGAGGAGAGGAGAGGAGAGGAGAGGAGAGGGAAAGAACAGTGAGAAAAAGGTTTAAGAGAGAGAGAGAGAGAGGGGGAGGGATGAGAGGGAAGTGAGAGGGGAGTGAGAAACCTTCACCAAAATCGAGGTCTTACGATCGAGTGAAAATAAAAGGTGGATGGAGGAGGGGACACAGACAGACAGACAGACAGACAGACAGACAGACATGCAGACAGACAGAGACAGACAGACAGAAGGGTGGATCTAGAGATAAAATATAAGATGTATTCAATAGACAGATAGACAGACAAGCACACAGACACGCACACAGGTAGATGAGACAGACAGACAGACAGACAGACAGACAGAGAGACAGACAAACAGACAGAAAGACACCACTCGTCCATATAACCAAGGAACTCATATAAACCTGATCCCAATAAATTCTCTAACATTAAGGTTCCTTCTTTGGTATTTTTAGATAAGAGAAAAAAAATCACCTCTCGGGGTTAACAGTCGGTCTGTGTCCCACCTAAAAACACCCTGAAATCCGTTCACGAAGGTATTAAACTCGTTCATGACTTGTTTTACATTGTTTGTATGACCTACTCTCGATGTGTTGTATACCAGTATGTGTTTCCAGCTGCTGAGTTCCAATTAACCCTTCCATGAGTACGATTCTAACCCAATGAATACGATGAATTAGTCGGGTGGATGAATTATTAATCCCTGTGAGTACGATGAATTAATTAACCACATGAGTACAACAATTTAATACCTTTTAATCATCTTCAGTCAAGGGGTTAAGCATAACTAATGCCAGGTATTTCAACGACAATAACCACTGATGATCAATACCCTACCATAACCAGATCAATGTTCTCACTTTAAATCTTGAGTTATTGACTTTATTGTGTAGCCACCATCCAGTTACTTTATTCATAAGAGTTTTGACCTGAACGTACAATTGGAATAAATTCAAGATAAACGAATCGACCACTTGTGAAGCATTTACTGCAGCGAACTTTTCATGTATTTATGTCTGTATTAATCTTTACTGTAACAATACATAGCTAGATATACAATGAATAACAATGCAGTATTCTAGTGTGTGTGTGTGTGTGTGTGTGTGCGCGCGTCACTCACCACATGGGCACAACAATACTGCAGGATATTGAACTGAATTAATTAACTCTGGGGATTCCGAATTGCTCCATCCAAACTAAAATGTAATACACAGTACAGTAAATCACGCTTCAATTTCAGAATATTTATTACTCACAAGACTTTAACTTCACTTTGGTACAGAACTTGGAAACCTTCATAGACCTTACCTGGACTAACCTAACCTAACCAACCCAACCCAACCTAACACAACCCAACCCAACCCAACCCACCCCAACCCAACCTAACCCATCCCATCCCATCCCATCCCATCCCATCCCAACCCAACCCAACCCAACCCAACCCAACCCAACCTAACCCATCCCAACCCAGCCTAACCCAACCCAACCCAGCCCAGCCCGACCCAACCCAACCCAACCCAACCCAAACCTAACCTAACCATGGAAGTGTTACATGCATCGGGTCTCTATAAGTTATGTCTCCTATCGTCAAACTGTAATTCAATGACACACACTCCCTGGTTGGCTCTCCCTGAACAAGATAATTTACACTAGTTGGTTCCTGGTTCTGTGTTGTTTTGCAAGCCATGTTTATAGTCTATGGTTCGTCTGGTTCTTAGTGTGAGGGGGTCACACACACACACACACACACACACACACACAAACACACACACACACACACACACACACACACACACACACACACACACACTACTTCAAGTCACTTTAAGCCTTAAGTGACACAGTAAAGTTCAGTAAGACTATTGCAACTACTATATATGTATCTATTCTAAGTGTAAAGTGACTGATTATATTGTCTTGAGTTGTTCTTAAGTAACTTCATTCTAAAGTGTTAAGTAACCCAAGCTAAATTTTTGTGGATTATTGAGAATATGTGAAAGTTCAGAGTTTTATGTAATTATACTGTATATTTTGTTTTGTAAAGGATTTTGAGAATACTAGTCTGTGATGGCATAAAGTATGATGTGTAAACACGATAACAGCACCAAAAATCGATAACAAAAACAACAATTATCAACATAAATAACAATGATCAATAACAACACCACCATTAAAAATAAATACTAGTCAATAACAACCATAACAACAACAGCTAAAAACTACAAAGACACACAATAACAATAACAACGAAAAAAACAACAACGATAATAAAAAAATAAATAACCACAATAATAATAAAAACAACAAACGAGAAAACAACTAAAATTAAAAACAAAAATAAAAATAAAAATCTATGGTCATGAAACTGTCTAAATAAATTACTCGTAAACTAAAGGGGATTTGGAAGATAAGGTGACTTAACAAGCAGTACGTGGCGGCCAGAGGTCTAGAGATCTGACCTTTGACCCGGAATTAAGGCTATACAAGGATCAAGGCTTCACAAGGGGTCAAGGCTTCACAAGGGTTCAAGGCTTCACAAGGGTCAAGGCTTCTATGAGTCAAACTGCAAAGAGTTTT
This sequence comes from Homarus gammarus, assembly GCA_958450375.1. Classification (NCBI taxonomy): domain Eukaryota; kingdom Metazoa; phylum Arthropoda; class Malacostraca; order Decapoda; family Nephropidae; genus Homarus; species Homarus gammarus. The sequence continues at coordinate 41,886 of CAUDMG010001348.1, read as the reverse complement.
AGGGTTAATCTATTAATCTAACCAATCAACTAACTAAACGAAATCATTCCAAGCACTTTATTAAGATTATGGGTTTACACACACACACACACACATACATTAATTACTATCATCCTATTTATTAAGGAGAATATATGTGTGTGTGTGTGTGTGTGTGTGTGTGTGTGACTGAAGTGCTGTCTCTCTCTGAACTGTGCGTGTGTGTCTAAACTGTGTCTCTCTCAATTATGTCTCTCTGTAACTGCCAGTGTTGTTATCTCCGACTCGCATTACTTATCATTAAAACTCTGAACATAACCTCTGGTCTCTTGAGGTAAGGCAGCACATCAACCTGCCTCAAAAATGGTGACCAAAATGACGACCAAACTGCACTGAGACTCGACCGTAGATGTTGTTAAGAGGAGAATAATATAAATGTTAACTCCTAACTCTTATAAGTTCCTATGTCATTTTATTTCCTGACGTGGATATATAGGTATGAGCGTCACCTGAAGATTAGTCACCCTAGCGTTGAAATAAGCTGAGGTGGCTAGTCTTCAGATGATCAGAGCATGTTTACAGTTATGATAAATTCTCTGTGAAGTTTTGATTCGATGCCCTGAGAATCCTGTGGGTACCCGGCACTTCTAACATAGCTAAGCCAACTCCTCTCACCACTTGTCTTCCACCGTATAAATTCTCATCAAAGGTTCTTAGGTGAATATTTCTCACGTGGGGACATAAGAATACACATTTACGATAACCCCTGAACAATAACGATACCAGAAAGTCACTGTTTTTGTATCGATGGTCAACCGAGTCAGCTGGGTGTAGTTTCATTATATTCCCCGCAACAGATAAATTACCCTTCAAATTTATGATATTTTTAACCCAAATTCGGTTTGGTATAAACTGTCGAACGATAATATTTTCCCACGAACTGAAAACGAATTATTGCATCTAATTATGCTAGAGTCTCGGAGTAAATATGAAATCCAACAAGTGACCTCATGATTGTATCCTGACTGCACCAATTACTAAACAAATTTCTAAGGTCAGAATTTATATAGACAAAGGCCTCAGTAACCATAAATACAGTACTCTCTTTTAAGCATTAAAACTACTATCATTATATCGGAATTTAATTGACCCAGAATGATAATTTATTTACGTGAGAATTTGCGACAAGAATTTAACCCAAGAACCTTTCAGCATTTTGAGCTTGGTTGGTGGGCAGTGCCGTCTGTTGGTGACCCAGGGGAGTCAGCGAAACGCCTTCTGGCATCAATAATAAAGAGGAAAGTTTTGATAGTTATGAACCTTTGAATAGCCAAGAGCAGGAGGGTGGAGTCATAAGAGGTCGGTAAGGTGAATATTCCTTAAACCTGAAGTGTTACTTAACTGTCTACCTCACGCTAACTCGCCGTTTACCTCACGCTAACTCGCCTTCTACCTCACGCTAACTCTCCTTCAACCTCACGCTAACTCGCCGTTTACCTCACGCTAACTCGCCTTCTACCTCACGCTAACTCACCTTCTACCTCACGCTAACTCGCCTTCAACCTCACGCTAACTCGCCTTCTACCTCAAGCTAACTCGCCTTCAACCTCACGCTAACTCGCCTTCTACCTCACACTAACTCGCCTTCTACCTCACGCTAACTCACCTTCAACCTCACGTTAACTCGCCTTCTACCTCACGCTAACTCGCCTTCTACCTCACGCTAACTCGCCTTCAACCTCACGCTAACTCGCCTTCTACCTCACGCTAACTCACCTTCAACCTCACGTTGACTCGCCTTCTACCTCACGCTAACTCGCCTTCTACCTCTAACTCACCTTCTACCTCACGCTAACTCGCCTTCAACCTCACGCTAACTCGCCGTTTACCTCACGCTGACACACCTATCTACCTCGCGCTAATACAACTGTCTACCTCACGCTCTGTCTACCTTATACTAACACACCATAACTAAACCATACAAAAGATAACACCACACTCACACAAGATCCAACAAGATAAACTCATTAATAACTTCTGAAGGATAAAAGCAAGATAAAAAATGTCACCCAGAATCTATACCTGAATACGACCTAATTAGGGTCAAGTTTTGCAATTATTAGCATTTAGAAACAATTTGAGATTATGCCTCATGATAGTTCTGTGCTTCAATTGATGTCAAGATTTAAGTTCACTAAAGCATCACCACTTCCGAGATATAGTTACAGTGTGAACCTTCAGGAAGTCAAGACCAAAGTGGCAGCAGTTTAGCAGTGCCATCTGTTGGTGGGATATGTAAGCTTCCCTCGCAGTGGTGTGTCAGGCTTTAACGCAATTGCCTGGTGAAGTGTGATAACTTACACTTCTTCGTGGCAGGTAGAAGCTCCCACTAATAAATATATGTCGCCTTGAATAACAGTCAAGGGTCCAAGTCTGTGTAAGTGTGTAAGTCTGTGTAAGTCTGTGTCTTTTCTCAATTTGTTGTCACTCGAACGGAATTTGGTACCGGAGAAAATTGAACAGAGAGAAAGAATAGGGAAGAGAAGGATAGAGGGAGATACTAGAGGGAGATAGACAAAAAGATGGGTGAAAGTAAGATGGACATGTACTTAGATAGAGAGAATGGGTAGTTAGTTAGATAGATATATAGGTCAATAGATAGACGAAATGATTGATTAATAGACAGATAAAAAATCAAGATATACAGTACAAAAAGAGGCAGAATAATAATAGTGATGATGATGATGATGATGATGATAGTGACGAAGAGGATCATCACAATAACATCACACAAAAACACTAATAACAACAACAGTAATCACACCATGACATAATAACCCCCTCATAGGTAATAGAATTATATCAGTAAAATCAGACCTGACATGATTGGCAAAGCTGGTGGTGATTGAATCCAACGCGCTGACACCATCTTCCAATCACCTCATTTTTACCTAATTACTTACCACGTGTTAATTAGATGTGACCTTCCCATGCGGCAAATTAACTTCCATACAAATTCATTCTCTGATGTGGCTTTGAGTTAATTATCTTCTATTTTTATGATCAGAAAGTCATTAGGGTTTTCGAGTCCATTGCTAAGGTGATTTTAATTAAGTAATCTGGTTTATTCTTAGGGTTTAATATATTTCGGTTTATTCGTGAAATATATTAAGGTGTTTGTAATCCTTTAAGATAATTTTATAAAGGTAGGAACAGTGACTTGAAAATCCTGGAGGTAATTAGAAGTCAATGTAATTAACGTAACCTAATGTAACCTTTCGTAAAGCAAGATATTTAAGGTAATTTTATAACTTCTGGGTCTTAATGTATTGTGATAGAGACAATTCATAAACACTAAGATAAACAACAAAAACAGCAACAATAACAATAAAAACAGCAACAAGAACAAAAACAAAACAAAAAATAACAGCAACAAAAACAACAACAAAATGACAAAAAAAAACAAAACACCACCACCTTACACATCCCAGCATTAATACACAAACATACAACAACATATTCTTACACATCCCAGCATTAATACACAAACATACAACAGCATATTCTTACACATCCCAGCATTAATACACAAACATACAACAGCATATTCTTACACATCCCAGCATTAATACACAAACATACAACAGCATATTCTTACACATCCCAGCATTAATACACAAACATACAACAGCATATTCTTACACATCCCAGCATTAATACACAAACATACAACAGCATATTCTTACACATCCCAGCATTAATACACAAACATACAACATACAAACTTACATTTCCACCCACTACTATTCTGCAGGGCTGCCTCGCACATATGCAGAAGCGATCACGTTGTATGTATTTCTCGTGGATTTCTCCGTCTGTGAGTTTGTTATGGATAAACTATATACACAACAGTAGAGCTGGGTGTTCCATCTTCACAGTGGAGAGAGAGAGAGAGAGAGAGAGAGAGAGAGAGAGAGAGAGAGAGAGAGAGAGATATCTTCCTTATAACATTCACCAGTCGTTCAGCTGTACCAAAAATATACCAACAGCGGAGTTTACACATGCCTGAACCATAAGCCAAGAGAGATAAGATATTACCCTCTCTCTCTCTCTCTCTCTCTCTCTCTCTCTCTCTCTCTCTCTCTCTCTCTCAGAAAACATACTGGTAAACTTAATATTCAGTGAGAGTCGTATCCCCCCACCTCCCCAAAATGTAAACAATGTGGGTATTCCAGCTTATTATTGGTTACCTAACCTAATATAGTCCAACCTAACACAAACTTAACCAAACACAACCAAACCTAACTTAACCCAACAACCCAAAACAAAAAAAACAACGCAAAATCGACACGACTTTGATAACCAACATCCAACTAATATAAACTGGGGAACTGAGGGAGTGCACCTAGCGTGTAAGACTATAAATCATACCAGACGTCGTGTTATGGGTATCACTGGGCAGAGAGATGATCTAGGTGAACACACAACTACGGAGCTGGGCTACCCACAACAAGTCGACAGATGGTAGTGTTATGAGTCTCGTGGCTGCTGTTGGTGGTCCCAGTGGATAAATAAGTCTTGCTACCTAAAGTAGGAGCTGCTCTGAGGCCCCTCCACTGTTTCCATGGAATATTGAAGAGGTACAATATCACTGGTTTTTGGTGGTGATGGTATAAGTAATATTCTTAAATGTAATGATGATGATAATATTGAAAACTTTAAAAATAATAATAATAATAACAATAATCTTTTACACACTTTTTCACACATTTTCACACACACACACACACACACACACACACACACACACACACACACACACGCACACACACTATTGACTGCCAGGCTCCCTCACACTACTGACTGACACACTCCCGCACACTCCCTCACACTACTGACTGACACACTCCCTCACACTTATGGATATATGACTGGAACAGACATACACTCACAGAGAGATAGATAGATATACTTACAGACTCTCCATGGTAGACGAGAGAGGGGAGGGGGAGAGAAGGAGGGAGAGAGGGAGGAGGGAGATAGGGAGGGGGAGAGAGAGAGGGGGAGATGGGGGGTGGGGGAGGTGATAGTGGATGATTAAAGGAGGCTGGGGGGTGAGAAGGCGGGGTGGGGGTGAGGGATGGAGAGAAAAGGGGAGTGAGGACGTTCAGGTGAGGGGATGGGGGAAGGGATGTGGTGAGGGGATGTGGTGAGGGGATGTGATGAGGGGATGTGGTGAGGGGATGTGGTGAGGTGGTGGTGTGGTGAGGGGATGTGGTCAGGGGATGTGGTGAGGGGATGTGGTGAGGGGATGTGGTGAGGAGATGTGGTGAGGTGGTGGTGTGGTGAGGGGATGTGGTGAGGGGATGTGGTGAGGCGATGTGGTGAGGGGATGTGGTGAGGTGGTGGTGTGGTGAGGTGGTGGTGTGGTGAGGTGGTGTGGTGAGGGAGTATGGTGTGGGATGTGGTGAGGGATGTGGTGAGGAGATGTGGTGAGGGGATGTGGTGAGAGTATGGTGAGGGGAATGTGGTGAGGGATGTGGTGAGGGATGTGGTGAGGGGATGTGATGAGGGGACGTGGTGAGGAGATGTGGTGAGGGGATGTGGTGAGGAGATGTGGTGAGGGGATGTGGTGAGGGATGTGGTGAGGGGATGTGGTGAGGGGATGTGGTGAGGAGATGTGATGAGGTGGTGGTGTGGTGAGGGGATGTGGTCAGGGGATGTGGTGAGGGCATGTGGTCAGGGGATGTGGTGAGGAGATGTGGTGAGGTGGTGGTGTGGTGAGGGGATGTGGTCAGGGATGTGGTGAGGGGATGTGGTGAGGGGATGTGGTGAGGGGATGTGGTGAGGAGATGTGGTGAGGTGGTGGTGTGGTGAGGGGATGTGGTGAGGGGATGTGGTGAGGCGATGTGGTGAGGCGATGTGGTGAGGGGATGTGGTGAGGGGATGTGGTGAGGTGGTGGTGTGGTGAGGTGGTGGTGTGGTGAGGTGGTGTGGTGAGGGAGTATGGTGTGGGATGTGGTGAGGGATGTGGTGAGGAGATGTGGGGAGGGGATGTGGTGAGAGTATGGTGAGGGGAATGTGGTGAGGGATGTGGTGAGGGATGTGGTGAGGGGATGTGGTGAGGGGATGTGGTGAGGGATGTGGTGAGGGGATGTGGTGAGGGGATGTGGTGAGGGATGTGGTGAGGTGGTGGAGTGATGAGGTGGTGTGGTGAGGGAGTGTGGTGAGGGATGTGGTAAGGGGAAGACCAGGGGAATGAAGAAGAAGAAGAAGAAGAAGAAGAAGAAGGCGGCGGCTACATTACGTTAGGTTACGTTAGGTTAGGCTAGATTAGGTTAAGTTTGGTTAGGTCTGGTCAGGTTGCATTATGTATGAAGGTATTCATTTATATGTATATTTATGATCTACAGTATCGTTTATGGCCAGTCAAAAGCTTCCAGAAAAGATAAATACATAGAAGTTATCACTAATGGCCAATTATCCCTATTTAGTGTAACATACAGTATATATTAGGTGAAGTTCCGCTTTTATTTGTTTGTTTTCGTATTATTTAAGTCATTTATTTGTTAACATTTAGCTTAGAATAAGTAAATATTATACAAAACAAAACATTGAAAAACTCACAGGTGAATTTGTAACATATAATTAAGTCGAGATAATAATATCAATACCACGTGCTGGTCAAGCTCCGAAAGAGTTGTCCGGGGGTCTAGCTAACCTCTGGTCGGGGCTTGACCAGCACGAAAAAAAAAAAAAAAAATTTTTTTTACTAAACGTGATTTTGGCAACCTGTGGTGTAATAGTCAGCATGCTCGCCTTGCAAGCGAGTGGACCCGTGTTCGATTCCCGGACAGAGTGAAACTATGAGGATTTTTTTTTACGTCATTTGGCTTTCTATTTATCAGTAAATGGGAACCTGGATGTCAATCGATTTGCGGATCTTATTCTGGAATAATGGTTAGCCAGTGCAGTTGCCGAGTTGTCCGGTCTTCTCGGACTATTCATTGAAACTGCGTCATACAACTCGTTAACTTAGGGTGTGGTTGTGGTGTTGGCGACAGATTCTAACACCTTAAACAAATTCACGCCTAGGTTGCTCTAGAGCCGGCCATCCTCGTACACGAAGGGCAACCATTATTGTTACGTGTATAATATTACCATCACTACCACAACCAGCATTATCACTACTATTGTCATCTTCTCAACTATCATCATTCCTTCCCTCTTCCTCCTCCTGCCTCCATATTTTAATAATTATCGTCTCAATTATTATTATTATCATCATTATTTTTATTATTATTATTACCGTATTATTATTATTATTATCATTATTATTATTATTATTATTATTAACAATACAACATGTGGCTGGAACAACAGTAGAAATTAGAAATAAGATAAAAAGTTGTATTAAATTAACAATTAAAACACAAACAAGAACCACAGGTACAAGTCGATCAGTTTTTTATCAAGAGAGAGAGAGAGAGAGAGAGAGAGAGAGAGAGTTCCTGGCTCACTGTTACGTTATGACAAAGTTGTTGGTAAATATATGGTATGGAAATTGTGTTGAAACTCTCTCTCTCTCTCTCTCTCTCTCTCTCTCTCTCTCACACACACACACCAACCACAAACAAACAACACATCACAAACAAACAATAAAACAAACAAACATACCAACAAACAATAAAACAAACAAACAATAAAACGAACAAACGAAGAATTAAACAAAACAAAAACAAAAATAAAACAATCAAACAAACATAAAAACAATAAAAAACACTCTTCAACAATCCACCACCACCAAGGACTTCACTAACCTACCACCTCCACCACCACCAAGGACTTCACTAACCTACCACCTCCACCACCACCAAGGACTTCACTAACCTACCACCTCCACCACCACCAAGGACTTCACTAACCTACCACCTCCACCACCACCAAGGACTTCACTAACCTACCACCTCCACCACCACCAAGGACTTCACTAACCTACCACCTCCACCACCACCAAGGACTTCACTAACCTACCACCTCCACCACCACCAAGGACTTCACTAACCTACCACCTCCACCACCACCAAGGACTTCACTAACCTACCACCTCCACCACCACCAAGGACTTCACTAACCTACCACCTCCACCACCACCAAGGACTTCACTAACCTACCACCTCCACCACCACCAAGGACTTCACTAACCTACCACCTCCACCACCACCAAGGACTTCACTAACCTACCACCTCCACCACCACCAAGGACTTCACTAACCTACCACCTCCACCACCACCAAGGACTTCACTAACCTACCACCTCCACCAAGGACTTCACTAACCTACCACCTCCACCACCACCAAGGACTTCACTAACCTACCACCTCCACCACCACCAAGGACTTCACTAACCTACCACCTCCACCACCACCAAGGACTTCACTAACCTACCACCTCCACCACCACCAAGGACTTCACTAACCTACCACCTCCACCACCACCAAGGACTTCACTAACCTACCACCTCCACCACCACCAAGGACTTCACTAACCTACCACCTCCACCACCACCAAGGACTTCACTAACCTACCACCTCCACCACCACCAAGGACTTCACTAACCTACCACCTCCACCACCACCAAGGACTTCACTAACCTACCACCTCCACCACCACCAAGGACTTCACTAACCTACCACCTCCACCACCACCAAGGACTTCACTAACCTACCACCTCCACCACCACCAAGGACTTCACTAACCTACCACCTCCACCACCACCAAGGACTTCACTAACCTACCACCTCCACCACCACCAAGGACTTCACTAACCTACCACCTCCACCACCACCAAGGACTTCACTAACCTACCACCTCCACCACCACCAAGGACTTCACTAACCTACCACCTCCACCACCACCAAGGACTTCACTAACCTACCACCTCCACCACCACCAAGGACTTCACTAACCTACCACCTCCACCACCACCAAGGACTTCACTAACCTACCACCTCCACCACCACCAAGGACTTCACTAACCTACCACCTCCACCACCACCTCCTACAACTCTATTTATAATCCAAAAACTTCCCAAAGGTCACTCCTGCCTCGGTGACCTTTGGGGGTTAACACTGCCCACTGGTCTAGATCTGGCGAGAAAACTGCCCCCACCCAAAGGTCACTTGTTGGGTGTCACAAAGCGCCTGCTGGGTGATTTAGGTGAGTCTTCCCCCGCCCTCCCCCATCTCCAACCCAGGGTCACAGTGTGTAAGGTTAAGGCGTTTGAATTTTAATTTAGTTGATGATGATATAAAGCAGAGGAGGCGGACAACAACAACAACAACAACAACAACAACAACACCAACAAGAAGAAGAAGAAGAAGAAGAAGAAGAAGAAGAAGAAGGCCCGCGGCTAGATTACGTTAGGTTAGGTTAGGCTAGATTAGGTTAAGTTAGGTTAGGTCTGGTCAGGTTACATTATGCATGAAGGTATTCATTTATATGTATATTTATGATCTACAGGATCGTTTATGGCCAGTCAAAAGCTTCCAGAAAAGATAAATACATAGAAGTTATCACTAATGGCCAATTATCCCTATTTAGTGTAACATACAGTATATATTAGGTGAAGTTCCGCTTTTATTTGTTTGTTTTCGTATTATTTAAGTCATTTATTTGTTAACATTTAGCTTAGAATAAGTAAATATTATACAAAACAAAACATTGAAAAACTCACAGGTGAATTTGTAACATATAATCAAGTCGAGATAATAATATCAATACCACGTGCTGGTCAAGCTCCGAAAGAGTTGTCCGGGGGTCTAGCTAACCTCTGGTCGGGGCTTGACCAGCACGAAAAAAAAAAAAAAAATTTTTTTACTAAACGTGATTTTGGCAACCTGTGGTGTAATAGTCAGCATGCTCGCCTTGCAAGCGAGTGGACCCGTGTTCGATTCCCGGACAGAGTGAAACTATGAGCATTTTTTTTACGTCATTTGGCTTTCTATATCAGTAAATGGAAACCTGGATGTCAATCGATTTGCGGATCTTATTCTGGAATAATGGTTAGCCAGTGCAGTTGCCGAGTTGTCCGGTCTTCTCGGACTATTCATTGAAACTGGGTCATACAACTCGTTAACTTAGGGTGTGGTTGTGGTGTTGGCGACAGATTCTAACACCTTAAACAAATTCACGCCTAGGTTGCTCTAGAGCCGGCCATCCTCGTACACGAAGGGCAACCATTATTGTTACGTGTATAATATTACCATCACTACCACAACCAGCATTATCACTACTATTGTCATCTTCTCAACTATCATCATTCCTTCCCTCTTCCTGCCTCCATATTTTAATAATTATCGTCTCAATTATTATTATTATCATCATTATTTTTATTATTATTATTACCGTATTACTATTATTATTATTATTATTATTAACAATACAACATGTGGCTGGAACAACAGTAGAAATTAGAAATAAGATAAAAAGTTGTATTAAATTAACAATTAACACACAAACAAGAACCACAGGTACAAGTCGATCAGTTTTTTATCAAGAGAGAGAGAGAGAGAGAGAGAGAGAGAGAGAGAGAGAGAGAGAGAGAGAGTCCCTGGCTCACTGTTACGTTATGACAAAGTTGTTGGTAAATATATGGTATGGAAATTGTGTTGATACTCTCTCTCTCTCTCTCTCTCTCTCTCTCTCTCTCTCTCTCTCACACACACACACAACCACAAACAAACAACACATCACAAACAAACAAGCAAGCAACAACACAACACAAACAATAATGACACCACAAAAAACATCATTCTAAAAAACAAACAATAAAACAAACAAAAACAATAAAACAAACAAACATACCAACAAACAATAAAACAAACAAACAATAAAACGGTCAAACGAAGAATAAAACAAAACAAACAAACAATAAAACAAACAAACAAACAATAAAACAAACAAACATACATAAAAACAATCAAACAAACATAAAACAATAAAAAAAACAGACCCTCTTCAACAAACCACCACCACCAAGGACTTCACTAACCTACCACCTCCACCACCACCTCCTACAACACTATTTATAATCCAAAAACTTCCCAAAGGTCACTCCTGCCTCGGTGACCTTTGGGGGTTAACACTGCCCACTGGTCTAGATCTGGCGAGAAAACTGCCCCCACCCAAAGGTCACTTGTTGGGTGTCACAAAGCGCCTGCTGGGTGATTTAGGTGAGTCTTCCCCCGCCCTCCCCCATCCCCCCTCTCCAACCCAGGGTCACAGTGTGTAAGGTTAAGGCGTTTGAATTTTAATTTAGTTGATGATGATATAAAGCAGAGGAGGCGGACAACAACAACAACAACAACAACAACAACAACAAGAAGAAGAAGAAGAAGAAGAAGAAGAAGAAGAAGGCCGGCGGCTAGATTACGTTAGGTTAGGTTAGGCTAGATTAGGTTAAGTTAGGTTAGGTCTGGTCAGGTTACATTATGCATGAAGGTATTCATTTATATGTATATTTATGATCTACAGGATCGTTTATGGCCAGTCAAAAGCTTCCAGAAAAGATAAATACATAGAAGTTATCACTAATGGCCAATTATCCCTATTTAGTGTAACATACAGTATATATTAGGTGAAGTTCCGCTTTTATTTGTTTGTTTTCGTATTATTTAAGTCATTTATTTGTTAACATTTAGCTTAGAATAAGTAAATATTATACAAAACAAAACATTGAAAAACTCACAGGTGAATTTGTAACATATAATCAAGTCGAGATAATAATATCAATACCACGTGCTGGTCAAGCTCCGAAAGAGTTGTCCGGGGGTCTAGCTAACCTCTGGTCGGGGCTTGACCAGCACGAAAAAAAAAAAAAAAATTTTTTTTACTAAACGTGATTTTGGCAACCTGTGGTGTAATAGTCAGCATGCTCGCCTTGCAAGCGAGTGGACCCGTGTTCGATTCCCGGACAGAGTGAAACTATGAGCATTTTTTTTTACGTCATTTGGCTTTCTATTTACCAGTAAATGGGAACCTGGATGTCAATCGATTTGCGGATCTTATTCTGGAATAATGGTTAGCCAGTGCAGTTGCCGAGTTGTCCGGTCTTCTCGGACTATTCATTGAAACTGGGTCATACAACTCGTTAACTTAGGGTGTGGTTGTGGTGTTGGCGACAGATTCTAACACCTTAAACAAATTCACGCCTAGGTTGCTCTAGAGCCGGCCATCCTCGTACACGAAGGGCAACCATTATTGTTACGTGTATAATATTACCATCACTACCACAACCAGCATTATCACTACTATTGTCATCTTCTCAACTATCATCATTCCTTCCCTCTTCCTGCCTCCATATTTTAATAATTATCGTCTCAATTATTATTATTATCATCATTATTTTTATTATTATTATTACCGTATTACTATTATTATTATTATTATTATTAACAATACAACATGTGGCTGGAACAACAGTAGAAATTAGAAATAAGATAAAAAGTTGTATTAAATTAACAATTAACACACAAACAAGAACCACAGGTACAAGTCGATCAGTTTTTTATCAAGAGAGAGAGAGAGAGAGAGAGAGAGAGAGAGAGAGAGAGAGAGAGAGAGTCCCTGGCTCACTGTTACGTTATGACAAAGTTGTTGGTAAATATATGGTATGGAAATTGTGTTGATACTCTCTCTCTCTCTCTCTCTCTCTCTCTCTGTCTCTCTCTCTCTCTCACACACACACAAACCACAAACAAACAACACATCACAAACAAACAAGCAAGCAACAACACAACACAAACAATAATGACACCACAAAAAACATCATTCTAAAAAACAAACAATAAAACAAACAAAAACAATAAAACAAACAAACATACCAACAAACAATAAAACAAACAAACAATAAAACGGTCAAACGAAGAATAAAACAAAACAAACAAACAATAAAACAAACAAACAAACAGTAAAACAAACAAACATACATTAAAAAACAATCAAACAAACATAAAACAATAAAAAAAACAGACCCTCTTCAACAAACCACCACCACCAAGGACTTCACTAACCTACCACCTCCACCACCACCAAGGACTTCACTAACCTACCACCTCCACCACCACCTCCTACAACTCTATTTATAATCCCAAAACTTCCCAAAGGTCACTCCTGCCTCGGGGACCTTTGGGGGTTAACACTGCCCACTGGTCTAGATCTGGCGAGAAAACTGCCCCCACCCAAAGGTCACTTGTTGGGTGTCACAAAGCGCCTGCTGGGTGATTTAGGTGAGTCTTCCCCCGCCCTCCCCCATCTCCAACCCAGGGTCACAGTGTGTAAGGTTAAGGCGTTTGAATTTTAATTTAGTTGATGATGATATAAAGCAGAGGAGGCGAACAACAACAACACCAACAAGAAGAAGAAGAAGAAGAAGAAGAAGAAGAAGAAGAAGGCCGGCGGCTAGATTACGTTAGGTTAGGTTAGGCTAGATTAGGTTAAGCTAGGTTAGGTCTGGTCAGTTTACATTATGCATGAAGGTATTCATTTATATGTATATTTATGATCTACAGGATCGTTTATGGCCAGTCAAAAGCTTCCAGAAAAGATAAATACATAGAAGTTATCACTAATGGCCAATTATCCCTATTCAGTGTAACATACAGTATATATTAGGTGAAGTTCCGCTTTTATTTGTTTGTTTTCGTATTATTTAAGTCATTAATTTGTTAACATTTAGCTTAGAATAAGTAAATATTATACAAAACAAAACATTGAAAAACTCACAAGTGAATTTGTAACATATAATCAAGTCGAGATAATAATATCAATACCACGTGCTGGTCAAGCTCCGAAAGAGTTGTCCGGTGGTCTAGCTAACCTCTGGTCGGGGCTTGACCAGCACGAAAAAAAAAAAAAAAAAATTTTTTTTACTAAACGTGATTTTGGCAAACTGTGGTGTAATAGTCAGCATGCTCGCTTTGAAAGCGAGTGGACCCGTGTTCGATTCCCGGACAGAGTGAAACTATGAGCATTTTTTTTTACGTCATTTGGCTTTCTATTTATCAGTAAATGGGAACCTGGATGTCAATCGATTTGCGGATCTTATTCTGGAATAATGGTTAGCCAGTGCAGTTGCCGAGTTGTCCGGTCTTCTCGGACTTTTCATTGAAACTGGGTCATACAACTCGTTAACTTAGGGTGTGGTTGTGGTGTTGGCGACAGATTCTAACACCTTAAACAAATTCACGCCTAGGTTGCTCTAGAGCCGGCCATCCTCGTACACGAAGGGCAACCATTATTGTTACGTGTATAATATTACCATCACTACCACAACCAGCATTATCACTACTATTGTCATCTTCTCAACTATCATCATTCCTTCCCTCTTCCTCCTCCTTCCTCCATATTTTAATAATTATCGTCTCAATTATTATTATTATCATCATTATGTTTATTATTATTATTACCGTATTATTATTATTATTATCATTATTATTATTATTATTATTAACAATACAACATGTGGCTGGAACAACAGTAGAAATTAGAAATAAGATAAAAAGTTGTATTAAATTAACAATTGAAACACAAGCAAGAACCACAGGTACAAGTCGATCAGTTATTTATCATGAGAGAGAGAGAGAGCGAGAGAGAGAGAGAGAGAGAGAGTCCCTGGCTCACTGTTACGTTATGACAAAGCTGTAATAGTCAGCGTGCTCGCCTTGCAAGCGAGTGGACCCGTGTTCGATTCCCGGACAGAGTGAAACTATGAGCATTTTTTTTACGTCATTTGGGAACCTGGATGTCAATCGATTTGCGGATCTTATTCTGGAATAATGGTTAACCAGTGCAGTTGCCGAGTTGTCCGGTCTTCTCGGACTATTCATTGAAACTGGGTCATACAACTCGTTAACTTAGGGTGTGGTTGTGGTGTTGGCGACAGATTCTAACACCTTAAACAAATTCACGCCTAGGTTGCTCTAGAGCCGGCCATCCTCGTACACGAAGGGCAACCATTATTGTTACGTGTATAATATTACCATCATTACCACAACCAGCATTATCACTACTATTGTCATCTTCTCAACTATCATCATTCCTTCCCTCTTCCTCCTCCTGCCTCCATATTTTAATAATTATCGTCTCAATTATTATTATTATCATTATTTTTATTATTATTATTACCGTATTATTATTATTATTATTATAATTAACAATACAACATGTGGCTGGAACAACAGTAGAAATTAGAAATAAGATAAAAAGTTGTATTAAATTAACAATTAAAACACAAACAAGAACCACAGGTACAAGTCGATCAGTTTTTTATCATGAGAGAGAGAGAGAGAGAGAGAGAGAGAGAGAGAGAGAGTTCCTGGCTCACTGTTACGTTATGACAAAGTTGTTGGTAAATATATGGTATGGAAAGTGTGTTGATACTCTCTCTCTCTCTCTCTCTCTCTCTCTCTCTCTCTCTCTCTCTCTCACACACACCAACCACAAACAAACAACACATCACAAACAAACAAGCAAGCAACAACACAACACAAACAATAATGACACCACAAAAAACATCATTCTAAAAAACAAACAATAAAACAAACAAAAACAATAAAACAAACAAACATACCAACAAACAATAAAACAAACAAACAATCAAGCAAACAATAAAACGGTCAAACGAAGAATAAAACAAAACAAACAAACAATAAAACATACAAACAATCAAACAAACAATAAAACGGTCAAACGAAGAATAAAACAAAACAAACAAACAATAAAACATACAAACAATAAAACAAACAAACAAACATACATAAAAAAACAATCAAACAAACATAAAACAATAAAAAAAACAGACCCTCTTCAACAAACCACCACCACCAAGGACTTCACTAACCTACCACCTCCACCTCCTACAACTCTATTTATAATCCCAAAACTTCCCAAAGGTCACTCCTGCCTCGGGGACCTTTGGGGGTTAACACTGCCCACTGGTCTAGATCTGGCGAGAAAACTGCCCCCACCCAAAGGTCACTTGTTGGGTGACACAAAGCGCCTGCTGGGTGATTTAGGTGAGTCTTCCCCCGCCCTCCCCCATCCCCCCTCTCCAACCCAGGGTCACAGTGTGTAAGGTTAAGGCGTTTGAATTTTAATTTAGTTGAAGAAGAAGAAGAAGAAGAAGAAGAAGAAGAAGGAGGCTAGATTACGTTAGGTTAGGCTAGATTAGGTTAAGTTAGGTTAGGTCTGGTCAGGTTACATTATGCATGAAGGTATTCATTTATATGTATATTTAAGATCTACAGGATCGTTTATGGCCAGTCAAAGGCTTCTAGAAAAGACAAATACATAGAAGTTATCACTAATGGCCAATTATCCCTATTTAGTGTAACATACAGTATATATTAGGTGGAGTTCCGCTTTTATTTGTTTGTCTTCGTATTATTTAAGTCATTTATTTGTTAACATTTAGCTTAGAATAAGTAAATATTATACAAAACAAAACATTGAAAAACTCACAAGTGAATTTGTAACATATAATCAAGTCGAGATAATATTACCAATACCACGTGCTGGTCAAGCTCCGGAAGAGTTGTCCGGGGTCTAGCTAACCTCTGGTCGGGGCTTGACCAGCACGAAAAAAAAAAAAAAAAAATTTTTTTTTACTAAACGTGATTTTGGCAACCTGTGGTGTAATAGTCAGCATACTCGCCTTGCACTCGAGAGGACCCCTGTTCGATTCCCGGACGGAGTGAAACTATGAGCTTTTTTTTTTACGTCATTTGGCTTTCTATTTACCAGTAAATGGGAACCTGGATGTTAATCGATTTGCGGATCTTATTCTGGAATAATGGTTAGCCAGTGCAGTTGCCGAGTTGTCCGGTCTTCTCGAACTATTCATTGAAACTGGGTCATACAACTCCTTAACTTAGGGTGTGGTTGTGGTGTTGGCGACATATTCTAACACCTTAAACAAATTCACGCCTACGATGCTCTAGAGCCTGCCATCCTCGTACACGAAGGGCAACCATTACTGTTACGTGTATAATATTACCATCACTACCACAACCAGCATTATCACTACTATTGTCATCTTCTCAACTATCATCATTCCTTCCCTCTTCCTGCCTCCATATTTTAATAATTATCGTCTCAATTATTATTATTATCATCATTATTTTTATTATTATTATTTCCGTATTATTATTATTATTATTATTATTATTAACAATACAACATGTGGCTGGAACAACAGTAGAAATTAGAAATAAGATAAAAAGTTGTATTAAATTAACAATTAACACACAAACAAGAACCACAGGTACAAGTCGATCAGTTTTTTATCAAGAGAGAGAGAGAGAGAGAGAGAGAGAGAGAGAGAGAGAGTCCCTGGCTCACTGTTACGTTATGACAAAGTTGTTGGTAAATATATGGTATGGAAATTGTGTTGATACTCTCTCTCTCTCTCTCTCTCTCTCTCTCTCTCTCTCTCTCACACACACCAACCACAAACAAACAACACATCACAAACAAACAAGCAAGCAACAACACAACACAAACAATAATGACACCACAAAAAACATCATTCTAAAAAACAAACAATAAAACAAACAAAAACAATAAAACAAACAAACAATCAAACAAACAATAAAACGGTCAAACGAAGAATAAAACAAAACAAACAAACAATAAAACAAACAAACATACATAAAAAAACAATCAAACAAACATAAAACAATAAAAAAAACAGACCCTCTTCAACAAACCACCACCACCAAGGACTTCACTAACCTACCACCTCCACCACCACCTCCTACAACTCTATTTATAATCCCAAAACTTCCCAAAGGTCACTCCTGCCTCGGGGACCTTTGGGGGTTAACACTGCCCACTGGTCTAGATCTGGCGAGAAAACTGCCCCCACCCAAAGGTCACTTGTTGGGTGTCACAAAGCGCCTGCTGGGTGATTTAGGTGAGTCTTCCCCCGCCCTCCCCATCCCCCCTCTCCAACCCAGGGTCACAGTGTGTAAGGTTAAGGCGTTTGAATTTTAATTTAGTTGATGATAATATAAAGAGGAGGAGGAGGAGGAGTCAACACTAATTCTCTACGTCAACTTGGGCGAAAAGCGTCACGGGAATATTTATCCACGTGATGTAGGCAATAAACCAGTGAAGGAATTTGTAAACAATATCTGGTGTCTCTTCCTTTGTGAGAAATTGAGTCAACAGATGAGAACATGAAGTAATGAAGGACTACCGAGCACAGTGTGATCAACAGAGGTAATAATGCATTAATAACACAATAATAAAATATTTACAAATATTTATTGAGCGGTGTAAAAGACAACAAACTGCAAGAGTAACAGCGTGACATTTCAATTTCTTTATAAACAACAACGCAACAGCCCTTGATTAAGATAATATTATAATCTTGGGAGCACCATAAGATCAGCCGCACCAACATATTTCATCTTATGTTTAAACACCCGAGCACTACCTGTGTGTTCGGTTAGGTTAGATTTGTTTATGTTGTGTTGTGTTAATAACTAATATCATTGTATCATAGCTGGATGATCGCCATACTCAAATCCGAGTGACAGCAAAGTAGTAAGTTGTGTGTTGTGTAAGGTCAGGTGATAATAATTCAGGTTAAGTAAACTTTTGGCTTGACTAAGTTATGTTATGTTATATTATGTTATTGTTATGTTATTATTATGTTATTATTGTGTTATGTTGTGTTAAGTTAGACTAACTATTAGACAAACAAAGATAAAATACATTAATATACCTGATAACCAAAAGAAATGAAAAAAAATAGTAATTAAGATTCCTGAAACCCGACGAACCGCGTTTTGGACCAGCCGACCCAAAACATTTCATTATTTAATATCGGAGATCAAAGGAATCTATATTTAGGGGATTCAATTTTTTTTATCAATATTTTCTGTATAAGTTGCCCTGAAAAAAATATCAAATAAAACAAACAAACACGCACGCACACACGCACGCACGCAAGCACACACTAGGGACATATGCAAGTCACTATAATTAGTTTTCTCATTTTAATTAAGACACGTAAATGTAAAGACACGTATGTACTGTACCTCTGAGAGAGAGAGAGAGAGAGAGAGAGAGAGAGAGAGAGAGAGAGAGAGAGAGTGTTCCCAATTAGTTATGGATGTGACCGTGAATATGAAGGGGAGAGGTGTAAGGAGAGCCTACGAGAAGACTTCATCCCAACGTCATCATTAACTCCCTCCTTCACCCATCCACCACCACTACCCCTAGCACCACCACTACTACCCCCAACACTACCACTACTACCCCCACCACTACACCACCACTACGAACACGATGACTTGTTGGGTCTTTCTTTAACAAATATGATGTAGAGAGAGAAAGAGAAACGATAAATAAGTGAATAATAAAAACAATAATAACACTTTTATTATTATTATTATTAGTAATAGTAGTTGTGGTAGCAGTAGTGATGGTAGTGACAACAACAACAATAGCAATACTACTACTACTACTACTACTACTACTACTACTAATAATAATAATAATAATAATAATAATAATAATAATAATAATAACACCGTAAAATAAAACATGTATCACTTTCCCGTCACGACTTAACAATTTCAGGTGAACAACTCATTACGCACACCTTGAAAAAAACAAACAACTGGTGAGACTTAACAACAGGTTAAAAAATACATATTAAATTCCCATTATAAATATTTTAACCCTATCATCAAGCCGAGACACACAGAGAACAACCTGCCTTTTCAATATGCTATAAATTAAAGAATCTTCTGTTTACATTCATTTACATAGTAGTTTGGCAGCCATTGAGCAAACATCTGGCAGGAAATATAAAACTCTCTTTAAACATTTCGGGTCCAGAACGTAGCCGAAGTTAAGTTTGAATTAAACATATTTCATCTGTCTTTAAATTAATCTAATTTAACCTATCCTTAGCTTAACCTAGTTTATCCTATCCTTAACCTATCTTAATCGTAAACCCAACTTAAAATACATCTAACCTAAGTTACCATCACCTTAACCTAATCTCAACTAAACTAACTTAATACTACCCGAACCGAATCGAAGCTAAACTAACGTATCTCTAACCTAACCGAACCTAACCGAACCTAACCTAACCGAATCAAACCTAACGTAACTTGACCTACTTTAATCGAATTTATCTTAACGCCTAATCTAACGTATCCTTAACCTAACCTAGTCTGATCTACTTGACCCCTAACTTAACCTAGGGACCTCAGTGTGAGCGGGCCCTAACTTACCCCTACCCTAACCTAACCTAACCTAACCTAACCTACTCTAACCTGCCTCTATCCTCAACTCACCCCTAACATTAAATCTACCTTTAATTTAAACTAACCTCACCTAACCAACCCGGGGTATAGTTGAAGTTCAGTGCAGTACTATAATTTTCCTATTACTCCGACGAAAACGTAGAGCCTAAAAATAAACTTTGTATCTTTCTTTTTTACGAACAATTTACACATTTACAATGGATCGAATTCATGGCAGTGTTTTATGGTCAGCTTTACGACAGAGACAACGCCTTAACAAACACGGGTTGCTAATTTTACAGATGTTTTAAGATAGCGTAAATTACCTCAACGGCGGGCAGTAGTTGTGACTGGGAGGACTACGGTGTGTGTGTGTGTGTGTGTGTTGTGACCCCGTCTTTAAAAAGTTAATTAAACCTCAGTATGAGACACAAACCACGAAAATGTAATACAATTTAGTGAGGTGAGACGGAGAAAGAAGCAGTGAGAGGCAGATCAAAGGCCAGCCACCACCAGGTCTGGGCTCCGGCTATCGTGGTCTACACGCCTCTCAACACCCGGCCAGATTTGCCAGTCAAGATTACTGTTTGCTGATGTAATGGCGGCGAGGTCATGCACAGCCGAATACCGAGCCCAACCTTACCCCACATTACCACACGTTCAATTAATAATAAAAAAAGGTTTATGGTACTTACGGTAATGAGTTTCATGACCGGTCTAATTGGTTGTAACATATATGTCAATTGGATTAAATTTAAAGTAACTTCAGTAACAGGTAATTAAGGAACAATACGACAGCTGTTGCTTGCTTTTATAACGTGTTTGAATTACTGTAAACACACATTACTATTGATGAGCGTATAATGAAAAAAATATGACCCAATATAATACAATAAAACTGTTTTCGATAATATATTTTATATCCAAATGAATTATTGGCATAAAAACTGACGTAACTTGTCCAATAAAGTCTTTAATAACCAAACACAGATTGTGGTTAATTTTCCATGAATAAAATGTATTCCAAGATCTTTAATCTGTGTATAAAATCGGCAATAAAATTCTCAATGAGACATTTAATAAACTATATATCACAGTGAGTATATTATATAAGGTGCCTTGTATAATTAGATGAGCTAAAATAAAAGAATCAAACAGTGACTATATCAACTGAGGCTGATTCGAGAGAGACATCCAGAACTTATGACAAACATTTCTAACATTTTAGTTGTTAAGTTAAAATGCCCTCAGTGAACTGATCCATCAATGAATCTACTGCAGTATGTATCACTAATCCAACTAATTACCAGCAGAGATGATGGTTTTTAACATGTTTACGCGTCTTATCAATGATTCACTGGTATCATAATTAACAGGTGAAAATCGTCTTTACTATAACTATTCAGCAGTGATTTAAACACCAGGAATTTAATATTCTCTAATTAAATACTCTTAGGACAAGGAACTTAATTTGAGTGTGTGTGTGTGTGTGTGTGTGTGCAGCTTTTAATAGGAATATAAATAGTACACACCATCATTTCAAAAACTATTGAATCGATTTGGGTGAAACTTGACACACGGTTTAAGTATTAGCCATAAAATGAACTGAAAACCAATTCTTACAAATTATTGATAAAAAATCAACGTAAAAAACCCAGGTACGTTCATTCTTCCATTATTCCCAGTGACTCCCTCTACCACATCCCGGTTACCTCCAGATAACAAACAGTAAAGGTTATGTTAGTCCTGTGATTTTTAAAGGAACATACAGAGGCTGAACTAACTCACTATACCGGGTTTATTGCTCAGTTACACAGTCGGATTTGTCTTTCCGTTTTTTCTCCATTTTATCATATTTACTAATCTTTTTTTTGAGATATAATCAGTTATATTTAGAGCTTCTTTCAAATGTAATGGGTCATATGTAGCTTCTTTCACATATAATCATTCATGACTTTTAAATTTATTCAGATATCGTACTTTTCAACTTCTTTCACACCTGATCAATGATATCTACAGCTGCATTATTACAACTTTCATATATAATCATACTCAAAGTTTCTTTCAAACTCACTCAGTCATGTGGTACAGTTTCTTTTAAAGAAAGTTAAGCATATTTCTAATTTATTTAAAAAACAGGTTGTAATAAAAAAATACTAAAAGAATTAATTAAATATGATGCTGATAGGGTGAAGGGTTGAGAGAGAGAGAGAGAGAGAGAGAGAGAGAGAGAGAGAGAGAGAGAGAGAGAGAGAGAGAAATGTCCATTCAAGAAAAAATAAAGCCCTTCAACATACAGTTACAGAACTTTCACACACGACCTTCACCTTTCACCTCTTGCGTCCAAAACAGAACAAAATAAATTGTGTGTGTTTTGCCTCTGGCCACCTCACAACCCTACAGCTAAGTTGTATGCAAATTAGTTTAAAACACTTAACATTTAATCCCAAATAAAGTTCGAAACCTTTGATCTTGAACGGGACTTAGAACTTGTCTTACCAAAACAAAAATGGGATGATTTATTCATTAGCTAACAGCAAATCTCTCTCTTTAGGTAAAACGAAAGAATATTTCAACTCATTCTACAGCCACCAGTCTTACGTTTACTTCCTTTGACCTTAAACTTTGACCCACATTTTCCCAACATGAAAAACGACAAGCGGTGAAAGCCACGATCTGTCATATTTCATCACAAATTCAATACCATGTTACAGGCAGAGACAGACAGACATGCACACAGGCACATACATACACCCGATAGAATCAGCCAATCAAAATGGTACGTCTACCTCAAGGGGGAGACAGTAACACCTGTCATTGGTTAGCAGAGCGAAACATAGAGGAGGCAATAACACTTATCACCAGTTAACAGAGAGGAGACATACTAACACTTGTCACCAGATAACAGATAGGAGACAGAAACACCTGTCACCAGTTAACAGAGAGGAGACAATAACACCTGTCACCAGTTAACAGATAGGAGACATACTAACACCTGTCACCAGTTAACAGATAGGAGACAGTAACACCTGTCACCAGTTAACAGATAGGAGACAGTAACACCTGTCACCAGTTAACAGAGGAGACAGTAACACCTGTCACCAATTAACAGAGAGGAGACATACTAACACCTGTCACCAGTTAACAGAGAGGAGACATACTAACACCTGTCACCAGTTAACAGATAGGAGACAGTAACACCTGTCACCAGTTAACAGATAGGAGACATACTAACACCTGTCACCAGTTAACAGATAGGAGACAGTAACACCTGTCACCAGTTAACATATAGGAGACAGTAACACCTGTCACCAGTTAACAGAGAGGAGACAGTAACACCTGTCACCAGTTAACAGAGAGGAGACAGTAACACCTGTCACCAGTTAACAGAGAGGAGACAGTAACACCTGTCACCAGTTAACAGATAGGAGACAGTAACACCTGTCACCAGTTAACAGATAGGAGACATACTAACACCTGTCACCAGTTAACAGATAGGAGACAGTAACACCTGTCACCAGTTAACAGATAGGAGACGTACTAACACCTGTCACCAGTTAACAGATAGGAGACAGTAACACCTGTCACCAGTTAACAGATAGGAGACAGTAACACCTGTCACCAGTTAACAGAGAGGAGACAGTAACACCTGTCACCAGTTAACAGAGAGGAGACAGTAACACCTGTCACCAGTTAACAGAGAGGAGACAGTAACACCTGTCACCAGTTAACAGATAGGAGACAGTAACACCTGTCACCAGTTAACAGATAGGAGACAGTAACACCTGTCACCAGTTAACAGATAGGAGACATACTAACACCTGTCACCAGTTAACAGATAGGAGACATACTAACACCTGTCACCAGTTAACAGATAGGAGACAGTAACACCTGTCACCAGTTAACAGATAGGAGACAGTAACACCTGTCACCAGTTAACAGAGAGGAGACAGTAACACCTGTCACCAGTTAACAGAGAGGAGACATACTAACACCTGTCACCAGTTAACAGATAGGAGACAGTAACACCTGTCACCAGTTAACAGATAGGAGACAGTAACACCTGTCACCAGTTAACAGATTGGAGACAGTAACACCTGTCACCAGTTAACAGATAGGAGACATACTAACACCTGTCACCAGTTAACAGATAGGAGACAGTAACACCTGTCACCAGTTAACAGAGAGGAGACATACTAACACCTGTTACCAGTTAACATATAGGAGACAGTAACACCTGTCACCAGTTAACAGATAGGAGACAGTAACACCAGTCACCAGTTAACAGATCGGAGACAGTAACACCAGTCACCAGCGGCCTCTTCTACCTTTCCTCGTCTACAAGGTAACTTCGGGGACGTGAACCGATTGAGGAAGAGGCGTGGGGCGTGTGTGAGGCGTGGGGCGTGTGTGAGGCGTGGGGCGTGTGTGAGACTACCAATGTTATGAATATACTATGAAGAATCTACAACTACATATACGAAAAAAATTGTATACCGTGGGTGTTATTACACTGCTCCTTCACTGGCCTATAATGCAATGTTCCTTCACTGACCTACAATGCAATGTTCCTTCACTGACCTACAATACAATGTTCCTTCACTGACCTACAATACAATGTTCCTTCACTGACCTACAATACAATGTTCCTTCAATTATCTACAGTACATTGTTCCTTCAATTATCTACAGTACATTGTTCCTTCACTGACCTAAAATACAATATTCCTTCACTGACCTAAAATACAATATTCCTTCACTGACCTACAATACAATGTTCCTTCACTGACCTACAATACAATGTTCCTTCAATTATCTACAGTACATTGTTCCTTCAATTATCTACAGTACATTGTTCCTTCACTGACCTAAAATACAATATTCCTTCACTGACCTACAATACAATGTTCCTTCACTGACCTACAATATAATGTTCCTTCACTGATCTACAATATAATGTTCCTTCACTTATCTACAATACAATAATCCTTCACCTATTAACAACCCTAAAATTCTTAACAGCCTCATTATACTTAACAACCCAACACAGGTAGTAGGCAGCTACCAAACGGAGGTACTACCGCCTGGGAAGATATTGGAAGCATAATGTGTTGTCTATGGTAGACCCTGCTGCCATATGGCATCACGAAAATTGTGACGAAATCCCAGGTTGCTGATCTGACTTTTTGCCTCATTTACACACAATTGCAGGGTCTCAATTGTTTTTCTTACTTTGACAACACAAGATACATATATTGTTTCTCAATCTTGATTTTTTATCATTGTATTTCTTATTATTATTATTGCTTTTTTTATTAATCATTATTATTATTATTATTATTATTATTATTATTATTATTATTATTATTATTATTATATTTTTGCCCCCGAGGCCCTGATGTGGGTCATTTGATTTTGATTTTGCCGCTTGCAGCGGCTACTTTATTGTGCACCCCACACTCATCCTGTGAGCGGTAGCGCAAAAGGATTACAGAGTAGGGTTTACAATGGGTCATAATAATTAACCCCCGTTGTCAGGATATTATGGCACTGAAAGTTACACAGTATTTCATTTACATTATTTGTTTAGTTCTATACATAAAGGGTAACTTATTCACAAATGCGTGAGTACAGGCGTGTGAGGCAGTATGTCTGGCCTCACACTTTGTTATTCACATTTACGTGGGAGGTATTCAAGCACATTGCGTATTTGGTTCTATACATGAGAATTGATATAGTTACTAAGTGCAAAAAAGTGGATACAATCTTAATATGTCGGCTATCTTGCCATTAGAGATGAAGTGTTGTGCCATTTCACACACAGTGTGCTTGGACCTGTCCCTAAAAGGTTCTATCTTCACATAGTCGAGGACGTAGTGTTCAAGTGTGTGGCCATATGTATGGCCACACACTTTACATTTAGTTTTGTTTACATCTGCTTGAGGAACATACTGCCAAAGGTACTTATATCCTAACCTTAATCTAGCGGTTACAACATCTTGTAATCTAGTGATCTTGTTACTTGCTCCATATACATGTTTCACTTGATACATCTCATCATGGTAACCTATGGATCGACTAGTGCCTGTTTGCACTTGTCTACTTGCGTCAAACTCATCAATAAGTTCTTTCCTAATTACAGTTTTAAGGGTTCTTTTTGACAGACCCAAATTTTATTCAACGGTGTCTTTGTTAGACGCGAGTTTGGCGAGGGCATCAACTCTGTCATGTTTTATGAGGCCTATGTGAGAGGGGATTCACAACAGTTTGACCCTGACACCCCGGTCAACAAGGCACGCAGATTTGTGTCTGGCTTCAGAGACAAGAGCGTGACAACCTGTGTCGAGGGTACCAAGGGCAAGTAGTGAGGATAGAGAGTCAGTGATGATGAGACTGTCAGTAACAGTGGTTTCAATGAATTTAATAGCTGTGAGTATGGCAACTAATTCAGTTTGTAGAGTCAGTGACCTGTGCTCGGTGGGCTAATGCCCGTAAAAAAACAAACATATTAACAACTCCACCACACTTATTAACAAACGTAACGCACGTATTAGCAACCCTAACGCACTTATTAACAACCGTAACGCACGTATTAGCAACCCTAACGCACGTATTAGCAACCCTAACGCACTTATTAACAACCGTAACGCACGTATTAACAACCCTAACGCACTTATCAGCTCTAACAACTCACTTACCAACCCCAGCACTCTTATTAACACTCCCCACAATATCCTCACCACCATCAGCTAACATCATCACACTTACAACCACTATCTAGTATATCCACGTTAGCCTTACATTCATCACCAAAATCCCATAACATTCCCAACATTCCTACCACGACGAGAATCTTTCCCGCCTTTGGGGATTTAATTCCCAATTCTCACATTCTTCCTGAGTCATAACATTCATCCTCATCTTCAACATTTATTCTCACACCCGGAAATTTATCATCAGGGCCGTAACATTCATCACGAGTACTAACATTCATCACTAACACTAACATTCATCGCTTGTACTAACATTCATCACTAGTACTAACATTCATCACTAGTATTAACATTCATCAGTAGTACGAACATTCATCACTTGTACTAACATTCATCACTAGTACTAACATTCATCACTAGTACTAACATTCATCACAAGTATTAGCATTCATCAGTAGTACTAACATTCATCACTTGTAACAACATTCATCACTTGTAACAACATTCATCACTAGTACTAACATTCATCACTTGTAACAACATTCATCACTAGTATTAACATTCATCAGTAGTACTAACATTCATCACTTGTAACAACATTCATCACTAGTACTAACATTCATCACTAGTACTAACATTCATCACTAGTATTAACATTCATCACTAGTATTAACATTCATCACTAGTACTAACATTCATCACTTGTACTAACATTCATCACTTGTAACAACATTCATCACTAGTATTAACATTCATCAGTATTACTAACATTCATCAGTATTACTAACATTCATCACTAGCGAAAGTTACTAGCGTTCCCTGAAGAATGCAGTGATGGGTAGGGAAACACCGTGTAACACTGAGTCCGTTTATTATGGATGAGAGAAATACAAGTGGTGACTCGCGTGTGCCATGCACGGCTCACAGTCAGACTAAGGCTGCCTTGCCATATGGCAGCCTCGGGGCAATGTTGCCACATAACGTGCAGTGTTGCCACGTGATGATATATATAAATGCTACTCGGCACAGTAGCTTATATACAGGGTTGCTACTCGGCACAGTAGCTTATATACAGAGTTGCTACTCGGTACAGTAGCTTATATACATAACCTACATCTCCCTACCCCCTCACGCTCATAGTCTTTGTCTTGAGCGGACTTCTTAGTCCTAAGTCGCTCCGAGCGTCGAGGTGCACTGTGGGGCAGATCCTCGTGAGGTGAAGGTGACTCGTCCTCGTTCAGGGGGCCAGCAGCAGGGGGTGGGACTGGCCGGTGGAAGCGGCGGTTCCTCCACCAGACACGGCCGCTCGGCATCCTGACCTTGTAGTCCCGCGACCGACCGACGCCCATCACTATGCCCACCTTGTCCACGTGTCGTCGTCGGGTCCTGGACGCGGACAGGGGCACCAATCTCCAGTGGCTGAAGAGGGCGGGCACGGTCGTCATACCGAGCCTTGGCGTCCTGGGCACGTGAAGCGGCGCGGCGGTCGCACCTCTCGGCTCTGGTCTGCCAGTCCTTCGCAAAGGCCTTGGCGTGTGTAGGAACGCAAGAGCGGAGAGGGTGACCATACAGGATCTGGGCAGGGGAGCGTCCTGTGTGGGTGGGAGTGGACGAAGGGTTCTGGGCAGCTGTGTGTGGCAGCGCCAGGTGCGTCGCTCGTCGACTCACGCACCCTGCTGGCGGTGTAACGTGCAGCTGCGATCTGCTCGGGAAAGTCTCTGGGCACCACGCCTAACTCCTTGCAGTGCTCCCACGACAACAAGGGTGTAGCGAGAGTAGGCTGCACGTCGATCCATCCGTGACACGACCTGTCGCCGTAGGTGATCTCTGCTTGAAAGGAGCCCACAGCGTCCGGCATCTGGGAACCGTCCGCATTGTAGTACAGCAGCTGCGGCGGTGGTCCCAGGTCACGTTTGGTGAGGCCCAGTTCCTGGAGGTGCTTCAACCCAATCACTGTAGTATCGGCGCCGGTGTCCGGTATCACCTTGATGTGACCCGACACATCACCGTGTGTGACGGCGACGCGGTTAGTAGGGGAAGGGGTAGCCCTGGGGCGTGTGGTCGATTCCACCCTCCTGATGTGACTCCGCTGCTGCTTGGGGCTGCGTGGGCCATCTGGAGGGGGCTGCGTGTGAACCACCCCGAGGGAAGTGCGCTGCTTTCCTCCTCGTCTCGGGCTTTTGGGCTTGGGTTGGCGGCAGCACTTGTCGTAGTGTCCATAGCGACCACAGGCCTGACACTTGCGTCCTCGTGCAGGGCACCTGTCTGTGTTAGACCAGTGGCCCTTACGGTCACATCCACGACACAGTGCGTCGGCGGCCGGCAAGTCTTGGGGCTGTGCTGCTTTCCACAGCTGCCACAGGAAGCACTAGGCGAAGGCGTGGAAGAACGTGTGGCAGCCTTCGCGTTGTTGGCCGCCTTCTTACTTTTCTTGTATTGTGAGATAGCTCTCACAGCAGGTGGGGCCCGTAAAGCAGAGGTGGCGGACTTGGTGGCCTCATACGACCGACATTCAGTCACTACCACCTGGAGTGTGGAGGAAGCGTCCAGGGGGATGAGTCGCTGCATCAACTCTTCGTGCCTGACACCTGTCAAGATCCCGTGCTTGATCCAGGCTTCCTTACATTCCCGGCTGTGCGCCTTGCAGACGTCGATCTCCTCTGACAAACTCTTCAAGCGTACAAAAAAGTCGTCAAAGGATTCGTTCTCCGCCTGCTTGCAGCTGGTGAAGGCACGGCGACGCAAAGCCTCGTTGTTCCGACCCTTAACATGCTCCTGTAAAAGGTCGAGCACATCCGTCACTGAAGATTTAGAATCGGGAGGCACTTGCAACGTGTGCTCCAAAACTCTCTGGGTCTCCAGCGACAAACACATCCGCAGTTGGATGAGCTGTTTGTTTGGAGGCATGCTGTCAAGGTCCACCATCGTGGAGTAATCTGTCCAACGCCGCCTCCACTCACGAAAAAGCTGAAACGTGACGTCTGGTGAGAGGGCGGGTGGGGGTTGAACAGATGCCTTGGGAGATGTTGGGGTAGCAAGAGTACCTGGAGGACGCTGGTGTGGTGGAGGAGGGAGGGTACTGGCGCCTATATGCCCACTACCTGCGAGTGAGGGAGGGTGGGTTAGCGCCAGGGTCGCCAATAGTGCCTCAAAACGCAACTTTTCCTCCTCTCTTCGTGTCTCCTTCCTCTGGAGTTCCATCTCTCTGCGTCTCTCGTCCCGGTCGTCCATCCACCTCAGAATTGTGGCAATGTCCGTCACTGGAGGTGGAGGATGAGAGTCTGCGCCCGGTGGAGGGGAAGGGGAAGGTGGTGGGGAGTCGTGTCTCCATCTTGACGTTGTCCCTACTTACCTCCCATCTTTGTGTGTGTGTGGACTGCACTGTTTAGTATATAAAGTGGCACCTCAACAGCTCGAACCACATATATATCACATAAACAGCGCAGAAATACGCATATAGTCCACTGTTCTGTCCGTGAGCAAGTGTGTGTGTGTGTGTGTGTCTGAGAGAGCGGAGCGTGGTGGCCTTAAGGCCGGTGGCTAGAGCCGCCGGGGGTGGGGGTGAGACCGTCAGTTCTCCCGGGATGTCACACGAGAAGGGTGTACGCCGGGGTGCTCCGTGGGTACCACAAAAAACAGGCCAATGCTCAACTCGCAGCTCTAGACACACTAATACACTGACACTAACACTGCCACCGTCACTAAAACGCACTGTAACGGAGCAACACTGCACATTGCGGCACAACACAACACACTATGAGTCGACTGCATGACGCGCATCACCGGCAGACGTAACTGTCTCGGTATAGTTCACACACTTTGTAAGACCACAGATCCTACCCACTGCGCCATGAAAGTTACTAGTGTTCCCTGAAGAATGCAGTGATGGGTAGGGAAACACTGAGTAACACTGAGTCCGTTTATTATGGATGAGAGAAATACAAGTGGTGACTCGCGTGTGCCATGCACGGCTCACACAGTCAGACTAAGGCTGCCTTGCCATATGGCAGCCTCGGGGCAATGTTGCCACATAACGTGCAGTGTTGCCACGTGATGATATATATAAATGCTACTCGGCACAGTAGCTTATATACAGGGTTGCTACTCGGCACAGTAGCTTATATACAGGGTTGCTACTCGGCACAGTAGCTTATATACATAACCTACAACTAGTATTAACAATCATCAATAACATTTAACACTAGTATTAACATTCATCACTAGTACTAACATTCAACACGAGTATTAACATTCATCACTAACATTCAACACGAGTATTAACATTCATCACTATCATTCAACACGAGTATTAACATTCATCACTAACATTCAACACGAGTATTAACATTCATCACTATCATTCAACACGAGTATTAACATTCATCACTAACATTCAACACGAGTATTAACATGCATCACTAACATTCATCACGAGTATTAACATTCATCACTAACATTCAACACGAGTATTAACATGCATCACTAACATTCAACACGAGTATTAACATTCATCACTAACATTCATCACGAGTATTAACATTCATCACTAACATTCAACACGAGTATTAACATGCATCACTAACATTCAACACGAGTATTAACATGCATCACTAACATTCAACACGAGTATTAACATTCATCACTAACATTCAACACGAGTATTAACATTCATCACTAACATTCAACACGAGTATTAACATGCATCACTAACATTCAACACGAGTATTAACATGCATCACTAACATTCAACACGAGTATTAACATTCATCACTAACATTCAACACGAGTATTAACATTCATCACTAACATTCAACACGAGTATTAACATGCATCACTAACATTCAACACGAGTATTAACATGCATCACTAACATTCAACACGAGTATTAACATTCATCACTAACATTCAACACGAGTATTAACATTCATCACTAACATTCATCACGAGTATTAACATGCATCACTAACATTCAACACGAGTATTAACATTCATCACTAACATTCAACACGAGTATTAACATTCATCACTAACATTCAACACGAGTATTAACATTCATCACTAACATTCAACACGAGTATTAACATTCATCACTAACATTCAAAACTAGCATAACATTCACCAGGTTTTCGTCAATCCTTCAAAACCTGAGGTTACTGGCATTCTTACCCAAATCCAACTCTGTAAACAAACCCAACTTTTGTAAACAAACACCAACCTCTGTAAGCAAAACCAACCTCTATAAACAAACTCAACCTCTGTAAAATCCATTTTTGTAAACAAACACCAACCTCTGTAAACAAACACCAACCTCTGTAAACAAACACCAACCTCTGTAAACAAATCCAACCTCTGTAAACAAACCCAACCTCTGTAAACAAACACCAACCTCTGTAAACAAACCCAACCTCTGTAAACAAACCCAACCTCTGTAAACAAACCTAACCTCTGTAAACAAACCCAACCTCTGTAAACAAACTCAACCTTTAATAAACAAACCCAACCTCTGTAAACAAACCCAACCTCTGTAAACAAACCCAACCTCTGTAAACAAACTCAACCTTTAATAAACAAACCCAACGTCTGTAAACAAACCCAACCTCTGTAAACAAACTCAACCTTTAATACACAAACCAAATCTCTGTAAACAAACCCTACAGCTGTAAACAAACCCAACCTCTTTGAACAAACCTTACCACTGTAAACAAACCCTACCCATGTAAACAAACCTTACTGCTGTAAACAAACCCTACCCATGTAAACAAACCTTACCGCTGTAAACAAACGTTACCGCTGTAAACAAACGTTACCGCTGTAAACAAACCCTACCCATGTAAACAAACCTTACCGCTGTAAACAAACGTTACCGCTGTAAACAAACCCTACCCATGTAAACAAACCTTACCGCTGCAAACAAACCTTACCGCTGTAAACAAACCTTACCGCTGTAAACAAACCCTACCCATGTAAACAAACCTTACTGCTGTAAACAAACCCTACCCATGTAAACAAACCTTACCGCTGCAAACAAACCTTACCGCTGTAAACAAACCTTACCGCTGTAAACAAACCTTACCGCTGTAAACAAACCTTACCGCTGCAAACAAACCTTACCGCTGTAAACAAACGTTACCGCTGTAAACAAACCCAACCTCTGTAAACAAACCCAACCTCTCCTCCTAACCAGATAGCATCCCTCCAAAAATCATTAAGACTTGACCTCACCCTCCAAGAAGCCGATCTGTCGCTCTTACGTTTTGCCTGAACAATAGAATAGCACTATATTGCCTCCAGGTGGATTTGACTCGGGTGTAGATTCAGTGAGTTGAATTAAAATCATCGATCTCCAAAGACCCAGAGAGAGAGAGAGAGAGAGAGAGAGAGAGAGAGAGAGAGAGAGAGAGAGAGAGAGTGTGTGTGTAGCAGCATTCTCTCGTCTTCAAAGCTTTACACAGTGACCAGTCTACATGTATGGATAATATTGCCCTGCATTGCAACTAATGATTTTTTCCGCGAGTGTTACCGATAATGAAATAAACAGTTTTTTTAATTGAATTTTGCGTTATTATCACATGATTATTGAACAGATATAAGGACACATAAGCAAAGAAAGTAACATTCTTAGCAACACCCTTCCTTTGTCTAGGATAAATATATGAATAATGAATGATAAATAACCCGCATGAAAAATACTTAGAAACTAATTTTTTTTGTTTCATTATACATAAAGCGATTATTATTACAATACTCGAAACGTTATTCCATATTTGTGGGTCATGTGCCATCATCTGTTACACACAACGTATAAAACTCTATCACTTTATACAGTAAAACATGGAAAGGCTGAAAGGTAACTATGTCTTCAGAACATGACCCGGTAAGCCAGAGTTTCCGTCGATATGTAATTACAACATGACGAGTTGAAGCGAGTCAAAGGTAACTAAGCTGGCACCGGCCTCGCACTGCCTCACCTTGTTAGTCAACATGTCTGGTTATGGTCCGTCTTACTAACGAAATATTAGTACAAATATAACCTCACTTCCGTAAACAAAACTAACGCAATGGAGTGCCTAGAGAACTTTGAGTTTTGTCTTGCGACTGACACAAAAAGTGGTATACGTTAGTAAGTCATGAAACTGTTACGATAACCAGTCTCGTGATGCTGTCATGTTGTTTCCCATGACTCCCACAGGTTAGTTGGCCAGAGGGGAGAGGGGTCGTAGACCATCCCGGTTCGTGTGCCAGCTACATCAACCTTGGCACTTCTCAAGTTTATCCAAAATGCAGCAGGCCCGAGGAATGGTGTCGTCTGTCACTCCACTACAAGAGCCGGGCAACGCTTACTAGAAGGCCACCATGCTCAGGCGCACAACTGAAGGAAGAAGTAGTTCCCTGTCGGGGTCAGATACTTGCAGTGGCATCATTAGGAAGCCGAGGTTGCTCTCGAAGAGGGCGTTCATGGCATGCATGGTGGAGGTGTTGTGGACGAACTATTTTGAAGATGAAGAATAAGCGTTGTAGACCCAGTTGTTGGAGAAGATGAAGGAAAATATACTTCCACCAGCACCAGCGATTACAGATTACAACACCATGTAACTGTCGCAAAAACACTTGGTGTGCACCACAAAACACTACTGGTTTGGCACCAGTTGAAATAACTTTATGTGAATCACTGACACCATAGGATGACACCTGCCTTCCACTACCACACGAGTGTCGGGCGCTATATGGCACTAGCTGTGTGCCACATGACACCTGTCCTGCACAACTGGGAGGCACGACACCATACATGGCACTACCAGCCTGGCCCTCCTACATCCCTCTGCTCTTCCTCCTCCTGGAGACGAAAGACTCATCTGCACCATCCCCGACCTACTATAGACGGGGCGGCCTGCACTACACTAGTCATGGTGACCTGACCTGCGCCACCTTCACTACACTACACCTATAAGGGGTCAGATGGCACAATGCAGTCTGCCAGCTGACTCAAGACACAGGGAGGACAGGTGGGGGAATTTAGCCAGGTGGAGACGAGTCCTCAGCTGGCCTGTAGCGGGTCCCACCTCGCAGCGCGCGCTACACACACTATTTTGGCCGGCCACCCCCGCCCCCCACGCCCCTCCCCCGCGCCACACCTACACCCCTACCTATCTACATCCCCGACACCTCTACTTACCTACAGCAAATATCACACCTAAATCTCTACCCACCTACACCCTCACCTACGTACACCTCCTACACCCTTCCTTACCAACACCAAACTTACACCGATACCTTCCCATCGACTCGATACGACACTTAAAAACTCTATTTACCTATACCAGATACTACAGCTACACCCTTACCTTTTATCTACACCAAGCGACACACACCTACACTCTTACCTTCCTACCTACACTATATACTACACCTAGACCCTTACCTTCCTACCTACACTATATACTACACCTAGACCCTTACCTTCCTACCTACACTATATACTACACCTAGACCCTTACCTTCCTACCTACACTATATACTACACCTAGACCCTTACCTTCCTACCTACACTATATACTTACCTTCCTACCTACACCAGACGTTACAGCTACATCTCTACCCATCTACCTGGCAGGCATAAGTACTCAACCGACCAACCCTGTACCTTCAAACATATGCTACTCCTATTATGACTAACGCCTACGTCACGATCACAGCTTGTATGAATAGTAATCATGCTCAGAATTTTTATTTAAAAATAAAGGTAAGAGCATAGGTTTAGGTGCGAGTACAAGTTCAGGCAAGAGTACAGTAGGTTCAGGCATGAGTACAAGTTCAGATAAGAGTACAGGTTCAGATACGAGTAGAGGTTCACGTATGAGTATGAATTCAGGTAGTTGTAAGGTTCAGGTACAAGTATGGATAAAGTAATTCCTACGTGTCGACGGTACGTGCCCAAGGAATCCTGTGTCCGTTAACCTGTGAATGTGCGCCGACAGTAACTTTACAGCTGGGAGGTGAAGGCAATCGATACTATCTCGTATACCGAAAAAAAGACTTCGTCCAGGTTACAGTGTGAAGTATCCGCACTGCACCTAACGCACTGTCAAGCCTATGGGACTCACTTTGTTTATATTTCAGTGTTATAACATCGAGATTCACGGCAAAAATAGACCGGCCACAATATGAGCATAATGAACTGATACAACTCGCTGAGTGAGCGCCTCTGTAACACAACAAGAGAGATCATCTTTTTATAAACCATCTCTTCTAGTGAGGGCGTCGACCACATTAACCACGCCAACCATTAATATGACTACCACCACAAATTACTGTAATATCTGAGACATTACTGACGAAGTGCTACAACCATACAGAGCCAGGTACTGTCACACCTTCACACCAGGTGTACTGATGACCAAAATCGATGTCAATAACATAATTTCTTACTTTTAATTCTCTTGAGGCTTCAGAATATCTCATATATGGTCGCTAGGAAAACAAAATTTGGCTTAAATGTGTTTCTCTGTCTGCGTCAGAATTTTACTTTTATAATAACTTGATTTTTTATTATAAGTATAATAATACGGAGGTGAGTTAAACATGACCACGACACATTAGTCGGCATCAATTGATACATGCTTAGCACTAGTCACGTATTAAAATAACTGTCCTCATCCCATCTTTAGTAGGTCCTAACACTACGAGAATTCCCCGTGAGTGAAGATGTACAATAAGAATGACCCTAACGTGTTGACTTACAAACTGAAGCAGAATATTAACATCCAAAAAGAGAATCCAAATTATACTGAGGCTCTACCTTAACAAAGCACGTTACCTTGATACTAATTAAGGGAAAATTAAGGTACAAAATACCATTTTAAGTCAGCCAGGTAGGTGTTAATCTTACACCTTCACTTACGAGGAATGTTATCATAAGAACTTCAATGAATGCGGATCCTGGAATTAAGGTCTTTCGCTGTTTGTAGAAATTTTACTGAACAGTCATGACTAGGCTTAGGATAATTATGCATTTAAAAATGGCTAACTATGCATGCAAATATGCAGTAAAAACAGAAAATATTCACTTAAATATGCACTTTATAATATGTTATAAATAAGAACTACTAAGTTAATGACTCCTTTTCTGTACATTTTCTCAGTAAATTCACTTTCCCACACAGGATGTCGCCGAAGTAGGATTTTTTAAAGAAAGATTCAATACAAAAAACAATATACTAACAAAGTAATTTATTACACAATACTGAAAAAGTATTTTCCTTTTAAGAAAACAGAAGAACAAAAGAGTGTCAGGAGGGAACTAATGGACCCTGTGCATCATCTATATCCTGCCTGGCTGAACACGAACCCATCACGTACAATTCATGTCCACTGACCAGCCAATCACGGCCTAGCTAACCACAGCCTAATGTTGAGCTATATAAACATCACTTACGTATGTTCCTTTTGGATATTATGACGCTAAAAAACAAAATCGCGTATTTTCGATTTTGTATTAGTGCAACATAATGGACATTTATTATATTTCAAATATCAGTAATTTCTGCCCCAGCGTTGCTGTTATGCTCGCGAATTTTTTGACCCTCGAGGTTGAAGAATGTTTTATAATATTTTGGAATTTCCAAATATATGCCTTATAAAACAAGAAAATATGAATATGCACTTTAGCTCAAAAATGGCTTAAATATGCATTTGCATATGCACATGTGCAAATGCATAATTATCCTAAGCCTAGTCATGACGCACATAAACACCTACGATTACAAGACAGACTCAGAAGATCGCTTTACCATTTTGCTGTGTTGTACATCATGACAGAGAGTAAGTACAGGAACTGCCCTGTGAGGCATAACATTTTCCGTGTGGTCAAGAAATTACAGTGACGTACAAGAGCCAAGATTACAGACCAAGAAATTTTTGAGTTCATATGTGAGAAATTTACTTCGTGTACAGTGAAATGTTTTTCTCATCATGTTTCTTTTTTAATGTTGAAGACGCCTCACAGGTCTTATATTTGGAAACTGGTAGTATGTAAATGACGGTCAAATATACATGACTGGTAAATGAGTCATAAATCACGAAAGAGAAACCGGATATAAACAGTTTTGGTGTAGCATTAGGGTGTGTCATACGGAGGCGAATTTTTTTTTTTGGAGTTTGAAAAATCGGCCCATGGTATTAATGATGTAGTTCTATGTGCAGAATCATGTGATATCTTCAGATTTGAAAAGTTTTCATTTTTTGCTAGGTAAATTTTAACTTGAAATCTTATGAAAATTCAGTATTCCCACCCTTTTACCAACACCACTAAATAGCTTATTTAAAGTAAAGTAAATATATCAAGTTAATTTATTAGGATGAAAATGATCTAGAATAGTGAAACGAATGATCTTGACACATTTATTAAATTTAATATTCCTTTAGAAAACAAAATCATCAAATACAAAAACCGGTTTTACTACTACGACCCGGTGTTGCTGCACACCATAGAGAACATGTCTTTCTTGCTTCTGTTTCTACTCATCACCTCCCTGCTGACCACCTGAGCTCGGATGTAGCCTTCCCTCCTCTCCTGGCTGTACACGTGACTGCTGGCCTCGCTCACTTGCTGTACACAACGCTATATACTCTGGGTGTGCGAGGGCCAGGCAGGGACATGCATGGGGTTGTCCAGAAAAGCTCTGACTTGAACATTGGTGAGGCTGCAGGTAAGAGGGGGCTCACTGCCAGCCTGGATGTTATCCAGATCCATGAGATCAGTGAGGGTCTTGGCACCTAGATTAACTTCAGGAGTCTTCCTGACCCTGAAGGAATCGTCACCAACTGATTCGTCATGCCCAGATCCTCTCATAAGTCTCATATCCAAGATCTTTTTGACTGCCACTCTTCTCTCCCCTCATCCTTACTGCAGAGCATTGTCTGCAGAACTGCCTCGGGATGAGCATACCAGGAAGATCTCCTCACAGTCTGCTCCACAATCTGAACAACCTTCCTTGGCTGACTCCTCAGGAGCTCAAGCTGGAAGAGAACATGCCTCGGACCTTCGGAGAACGATGACTTGACCTTGGTGTTGAACCAATTTGGCAAGTAGACATCTCACGATGAATTGGACAATAAGTCTCAGGTTGTGAAGCTGGTTCCCTTTCAGTTTATGATGAGCGACCCAAATTCTGCAGAACTTGAGAGCCGTTGTGAGCCACCTAGAATGTGAGACTGGACCTATCTGCAAGTAAGCAAGTCTATCAGGCATGACCCCAGTTTTGATGGCACTGCAAATCATGTAACCATAGTACTGGTCAGTACTCAGGTCGTCAATGACAGTATGTGCAAGCTCAACGAGTGGAGGGCCAACTGTGATTTTTTCAAAGCTCGGATTTATTTCTAACTCAGTGGCAGAGTCCAGCATCTTGCCAAGAGGACCAGACCATCTGTTGTTTGAAAGAGTCTTGCCATCCAGCTCCTGGATCAGATGTCTGAGTGGCAACTCGTTGGTGTGGAGGTCACAAACAATCCAGACCAGCTTCCTCCCAATCTTCCGCTCTATCCACTGTATGACCCCCCCCCCCCTTGCCACCCTGTGTTCGTGTTGGTGCTGTCCCCTCCAATGGCCTGCAGGGTCTGGTCTACGTTCCTCTCTCTGTGCCAGTTCACAATGTTATCTGCTACTATCTCAGCTGGTTTCCTGATGTCATCTTTCTCTGGAGTGAAATGCCACAAATACTTCCCTCCTGGTTCACTGCAGCAGGAGTAGTGTTCCTCCTTCACCATGGCAGGGAACAACTTGTCAGAATCTCCAACTTACATGAACACTTTAGTGTCATCCCTTCTCCCATCAAAGAACAAACAATTGATTCCATTTTCTCTTATCCCCTTATCAAACTCCTCTTCTAGGTTACTGACAAGTTTCTCCTGAGCTCTCCTTACTTTGTTATGATCTATCACCAGGTGAACATCATCAGGTGTTATCAAACCACCGTCAATCCAGGCAGCTGTTGCTATCTCTGCAGTTTCTGAGACCAGTGTGGTGTCGCATGCTGGCCAGAGCTATGCTCGGGATATCTTTCCTATTTCGAATCTTATGCCTGGAAGGTTTGGGATCATTATTTTCTGGGTTAGGGGTAGTCACCATTCTCCTGGTCAGCACTCGGATCAGCCATGGGGAAGTCATTAACCTCTGAATCAGCTTGACTCCAATCATCGGCCTTTTTTACCTCACCCTGGGCCTTCTCAAGTCTCTTTTCCTCGGCAACTCTTCTCCTCTTCTGTCTCTCTGTGGCAGCCTCCTGTCTCTTGGACTCCGGAATATCTTGGCTAGAAATCATGAGAGCCCCTATAGTGCCAGTCTTCTCTCCCTGTGCTTTGACAAATGCCAGTTCGATCACAGGAATCTTCAGTTCACGCTTGCAAATACAGGAGATGTGGGCCTCGGATTTACAGTCACGATCGCATCCAAACTCAGGACACAGAACAATTGGGCACTTGCAAGTAATTATGTCAAATAACTGGTCCAGTTGCTTGGCAAAGCTGTCCTTAACTGCAAGTTTTCCTCTCCCAAGAGAGATATCTCTTGCCTTTTCCCAACTGGCTAGCAGTCTCTCACTAATCTTCTTCTGACTTGTTATGACTGGAGGCTTGAACTGAGCGTTAGCCAGAGTGTACTGTGCCAAGACAGCTTTGGTCATATCACTGGCAATGTCTTTGTTTGTTTAAGTTCTTTGGTTCTTTTCACTGATTTGCCTGATTAAAACACCGTATCTCAAAGCATCTCTCAATGTAGGCAACTCCGACTTCAGGAGCTCTCTCCCAGACCCAAGATAGTGACTGAGATGGCTGGATTTTTGGTTCCTCGTCCTGACACAAGCAGCCATCGCAAATATTATCAACTTATAAATGCATCAGAATCTGAAACAGAAAAAAATATTGTTAGTTGGGTTGTTAAAGAATGAAGTCAGAAAGCAATGTTCACTATTTAATTGTAATGCACTAATGCAGCTGTACGTTAGATTTTCGATAAATTTCACGCTAAAATTTACCTAGCAAAAGGTTGCAAAATATTGAAACAAATTATTTTCTGTTTATATACACTAAAATCTACCAAAAAAGTGATGGGCCATTAGTTTTAGCTGATCTTCCCTCTTATGACACACCCTAGTGTAGCATGTTAGAGGATGTCAGTAAAATTCTTACAAGCTCTTGAGACAACAGGAGACTGCCAGGAAGTACTTGTGTATGGAGGGAGTAGAGAGCAGGGGAAGGTGTAATCAAGTAAACATTGGCGTGTAAGACATCCTTATAGGTGTAAGACGTGACCCATGATGGGAAATTATACACGCACGATTGCATCTTTTAATAATTTGTCTGTCTGTCTGTCTGTATTCCTTCCTTCCTTCTTTCTTCCTGTTTTTTTATTATTTTGGGTTTTGTTGGGAAAATATTAATATGACGATTTACGTTTATGATAATATTTTAGCAGAAACATCCCCATATATATATATATATATATATATATATATATATATATATATATAATATATATATATATATATATATATATATTTCATGTGAATCCACAATGAAAACGCGGATAAGATAAATCTTGATAAAATCACACGGGAAAATGGTGCTCCGTTGTTTCCATTTTCCCGTGTGATTTTATTAAGATATATATATATATATATATATTATATATATATATATATATATATATATATATATATATATATATTTATATATATAGCAGGTGGGCAGGGCGGGTGGAAGTGAGGGGAGGGATAGGGAAGAGAAAGAGGTGGGGGGGGCCAGTGGGAGGATGGGGGAGGATTGGGTGAGGGAGGAGGTGGTATATGGGTCTCAGGCTTTTAAACAAGCGTGGA